>JAHUTJ010009724.1:0-18360 GCA_036250325.1 Characodon lateralis
GTAAAGGGGCCGAATAATATTGCACGCCCCACTTTTCAGTTTTTTATTTGTTAAAAAAGTTTGACACATCCAATAAATTTCATTCCACTTCACGATTGTGTCCCACTTGTTGTTGATTCTTCACAAATTTTTTTTATTTTATATCTTTATGTTTGAAGCCTGAAATGTGGCAAAAGGTTGAAAAGTTCAAGGGGGCCGAATACTTTCGCAAGGCACTGTACATCTCTAAGATGTCTGCATTTTAAACAACATCCCAGATTAATTTTGACTTACATGTAACGGCTTCGCAGAGACACCGTTAGTGAAGGAGGCGTCAGAAGGAGTTGGAGACTTTGGGTCAGTTTCTGACTGGCTCACATTGGGGACGAACAGCTTCTGTATTGGTGTTGGACAGCCAATAAATAGTCAGCAAATCAATAATGATGATGCAAATCAACACGATTGAACAGTTTCGGCCCTCTCACCTGGCCAGGGTAGACGCTGCGGGCGAAGAGCTTGTTCAGCTGGACCAGCTTGTTTGGTGTGATGTTGAACTTAAGTGCGATGCTGTTGATGGAGTCATCAGGTCCAACCTGCAACCAAAGATCAGCTTCTCTGTGAAACCAAGCATCTCTGGACTTTATAAACACACACAGCTTTAAATGATGCAAAGGGATACGTTTAAGCTTGTAATTTAAGGGGTGTAGTGAGTCTTGAGTTACTCACAATGAACTCCACCGTCCCTGGAGGCTGTTTCCTCTCCATTTTGTTCCTTTTACAGCCACCTCCTAAAGGTCGAGGAAGAATGTAAAATTTTAGCAACATCTTCAGAAGAAACAACTGTTCCCTATACAGGCTTGCAAAAGTATTTATACATCTTGAACTTTATCACATTTATTCTCATAATAAAACACAAACGTTATAGTATTTTATTAGGATTTCTGTAAGGCAGAAGGAAAAAGATGAGCCGTAGGAGACACAGGAAACGTGGAAGAAGGAGCCATGTCTGATGAGAAGGAAACAACATTTTTTGAGCAAATTAAATTATTCATATACACTTTGCTAATTTAGCCATGGGTATGATCTTTAAATTTAAGCAAAATGTTTCTTCTGATTGGAAGAAATATATAACAATCTCATAACATTTCGGAGTCCCATCCAGACAAAGTCACGACTAGAATCTTATAGAGAATCTGCTCTACAGAGAAATCCCTTTACATCCACTGGGTTACTTGTGTTTCAGTACCAGTTGTTCGTTGCCTATCGTTATTCAGCACAGGCTGCAGCAGTTATTGTAAGCAGGCACATAATCACACTCCTGTTGGAGACAACTTCCACAGTCAGCATTTCCTTCTTGCCGGGACGCAGAGGCCATTAGTGCACAACCCACTGAAACAAAGCGCATGACTAAGCATTATGCTGCCAAACCTCCAGCTGTGTGTGCCTGCAGCTGCCATCAGAATCAAATACTTTAATACAGCCACTCCTTTGACCTCTGCACTTCATTCACTGAATCTGTTCCACAAACATAGCCTGCAGCTCATCTTATCAACGTTTGCACTGCTGGATGACCCACTTCATGTGTGGCCTGAGTCCATCGTGATATATGGGGAGACTAAAATTCCACTAGGAAGTTTACATACATGCATCATGGGCAAGGAAATCATATTATTTTGCATACTGAATGATCACTAAATACTGTGCTTTTTTTAAGGTCTCAAATGAATATACAACAAATATCTTCAAGGAAATTTATAAACAACTAGATCCCCAAATTATAATTTATTGTGCATATTCTCTAATCCAGACATAATCAAAACTATATATAAAGCCTCAAATATATACATACACCCAATACACACGATATGTTTAAAGTGCGCTTAGCAAATTGGACCACCACAACCACATAACTTTTGGTACCGACATAGTGCTAGCTGGATTTGAGTTCACTGTTTGAGGTCAGGGTTTTTCAAAACCTTAACGCTAGCTTTCGTTTTCCATTTCAAAACCAGTTTTGACGTGTCCTATTGGGACACCCAGTTGTGCCGAAGTTTCAACCACCTGACCTAAACTGCCCCTCTCAGATCAAAGAAAACATCAGGAACAATCCAGAAGGCACCGAGGCTCAAGCCTACCACAAACTGGAAGCTACAAGAACACCAACGCCACTGCCAACAGTGAAGCCAGTTTTACCTCACCATGCACTGAGAGGATACTGCCCAAGAAAAAAGCCTCTGCTCCAAAATAAACGCCTTTGAGTTTGACTGATGACTCCAGCTGCTTGCATAGACAAGGCAAATAGCTTCTGCAGAAAAGCTAATGTGCATGGTCAGGTAGTTTGGAGGAGTCAAAACGAGGCTTCCAGACGTAAAAAAACCGTACGCATGGTGGTGGCAGCATCATACTGCGGGACTGTTCTGCCGTCAGTGCTACGCATGCATTGCATGAATGGAAGACTTAAGGAGGACTGTCTTCACAGGCAAATTTAAGCTTATTTTAAAACTGTCTGAAATGGTGTTACTTTTGAAAGTTGTATTAGTTTTACTGTTATGTATATAAATCCAGAGATTTACTCCACATGATTTGACAGGATTTATAAATGTCCATAACAGTGAATCCTGTTTATTCTAAATGTACACAGCAGGATAAAGACATAACGACATGTTAATTGACTGACCTATTAAAACCCATTTCTATGGCTTATAGGTCATATAAAAATCGAAGTAGAAACAGATCATGTGGAACTTTAAACCTTACTTCAGGAAAGGGATTATGCAACTTCCTGGTTAAAACTGCTGAGGTTGCTTCAACACAAACGATCCCCTACTTCACGAGGCTTCGGCATTACTCAGAGAGCAAAGGAATCGCTTCAAACAAAAGAGGAATGTTTGTAATGCTTATAGTAGTTGGAAACCTGCTAAATCAGCAGCATAACTTGCTTCCTAATAATGATTAGAAGTCTGCAGTGGTTAAATAAATCATAATGTTTTTATAAGCTTCGTTTCAAAATGGTGAACACATAAAAAGCAGGTCAAGCAGTACATTTAGCCAATGATTTATGAGCTCAAACTTAGCATGTAAAATCTGACAAAAATAAGTGCAATTATGCTTCTTACAGATGTTTGAAGAAGAACCAGATCTTTTTTGGCACGTCTTACCCAAACCTGATGGCGGTTTAGATGTTACTCTCTGTAGATCCGTCTTCTTGTTGGGATTGGTTTCACTGGAGGAGATGATTGCCCGGCTCTGCTCATTCGGGCTTTTTTCTGGTTGACTCGGCTTGAGCTGCTTTCGCCTTTTCAGCCTGATGAGAAGTCAGAAAAAGACTTGCTTACAAGAACCTGGAAAGGGGTAAGACTGTTGCATTCTATTATGGAAACCATTATCTAGCTCTATATAGGAATTTGGTTTCTTTTTACAGTTAAAGTGTATTTGCTGTGAACAGAAGATGGAATGAATCTTGATGCCTCTTGTCATATACTTTCTTTTCACTGTGTCAGCCATGTTGTCCACTCAGACTCCTCTTACTACCTGTTTAAATCATTAATAGGCAGCCAAATTATGGGACTACATTAAAGAAGGCTACTCCTGTGAAGTAAACAGGTAGCTAGGGTTAGTGGTGAACCTCAGGTAATGTATAGTGCCTTGCAAATTTATTCACACCCTTTAGAGAAGCATAACGATTAGTTGCGCACAAATCAGGCTTTTATGCAAGAGTTTCAAGATGAAACTCATTCTTGAAAGAAACCCCTGAGAAGGCCATGAACGAGAGCAAACATGTCAAAGAAGGCGCCATGGTCAGATGAGACTAAAATTTAACTGTTTGACCTTCTTGCTCGACAGTATGTGTGGCAAAAACCTAACTCTGAACATCACCACAGTGAAACTTGGTGGTGGCAGGATCATGCTGTGGGATGCTTTTCTTCAGCAGGGAAAGGGAAGGTGGTCAGAGTTGGTAGAAAGAGGAGTGGAGCTAAACAGAGAGAAAATCTGCCAGAGGCTGTAAAAGACTTGAGGTTGGGATGGAGCAAGACAACGACCCTAGACATATAGTCAGGGTTTTAATGGAATGGTTTAGATCAAAGTGTATTCATGTGTTAAAATGGCCGATTCAAAGTCCACTCCTGAATCCAATTGAGAATTTGTAGCAGGACTTGAGACTGGTGTTCAAAGATGTTCTCCGTTCAACCTGGCTGAGCTTGAGCTATTCTGCAAAGAAGAATGGGCAAAAAAATCCAGTCTCTAGATGTTTGAAGCTGGTAGAGACACACCCCAAAAGCTGAATAAATATGCAGGCCTCACTTTTTGTATTTTTATTTCCTTAAAGGATCCTTTTATACCATGCATCCTTTTCTATCAACTTCACAATTTTTCTCCACATTGTGTTGGTCTATTACTCAAAATCCCAATAAACTATATTAAAGAATGTGGTTGTAAAGTAACAAAATGTGAAAAGTTTCAATTGGGATGAATACTTTTGCAAAAGGCACTGTACGCTCTATAAGAAGACAAACGATAAGCCCGCTTATTGAATACTTTGAGGAATTGAGGTAATATCCTGCACAGCCCCAGGTGAAGAGCAAATGAAAGAACATCACAATAACAGGATCTTAAGTATTGAAATGCTTTAATGGAAAGGATGGGATTGGGTCGATAAAACTGCAGACAGATGGAACTAAGCTGTCTCGTCCTGTAGTTTTAGACACAGCGTGAATCTGCAGAAACTCTCCGCAGCAGCATCTGTTTCACTCAGGGGTATTTCTCATACCCTCAGATCAAAGGATCCCTTTCATTTCAACATATACTACTCCGTTCTTCTTCTTTTTTGTATAACTGTTTTATAAACAGTACATCTGTTCTCATGGGGGCATTGCTTTAGAAACCAGAATCTAGGTAGAAACTGAGATTTGGAAGCCCTGAAATTAAACCCAGTCTTGATTTTTGATCAAATGTAACTTAATCGTTTTGTTGGTAACCACATTACGTTCATACGATTTGAGATTTATAACTAATTCCGGTCCTGCACAGCTTTAAAAACCTGAACAAAGCCCGCAGAAGGTGTGAGTACGTGTAATACCTCCAAGAGCCACTAGGGCCAGGCCAGCACATAATTATCCTATGTGCCAACATCTCCCTGTCTGATCAGGCCAACTTTAGTAAGTGTGTAATGCTTTAAATTTAAAGAAAAATTATGATGGAAAGAAATGCAAATTTTTACATACTAACATGCAAACAACCTAAAGCCAAATTCAAGCCTTGTAGGCAGCGGTTCATAAAACCAATGTTGGTGTGACTAGGTTTTTCAGTTTGTATATAATAACACAAATCCCAGGCCAATAATTTGCTTTCTATCTACAGTAGGACTTTGCCATTAGTTTATTGCAGAAGGACTTTAACACACCCACTTTAAGGGCAACAATCAAGAAAGACAGATTCTTTCTCAGCTCAGACTTAAAGGATCTTTTTATGACACGGCCTTTTAGATGTTAAACTAAGGTCTGACTAATATGAATGTTGTTGCCTATGAGACCAACACTTTATTGGCTTTACATATGAACATAAAAAAAATCAAGGTGCCTTTGCTTTAACCTTTGCTTTTAAAGATCCTTGTAGTGATCAGCTACATTAACAGAACATTATTCAGATTTATAATAGTGGGTATAATTTAAAACAAAAAAAAAAGCTCAGTGCATTATAACTGTTGCTAGCACAGCAGGATGTTGACCAGCCTCATGTTGACCTTTTGCTCGATTTGTCAGGAAGTGAAGCAGCATTCACTTCAAGCAGGAGGGGACGTGGCTGTTACAGCAGGAGCTGTGAAGGCTGATAAGGACTATTTTTGTTCTGAACATATCGATTCTCTACCCAAAACAAGGCGGCCCACTTGGCTTTGCAGCACTCTCTTTGGAGTTAACATGTTTCCAGTGATAAACAATGCTAAATCAAAATAAGATGAGAATATAGAAACAATAAAAAAAGATAAATTGGGTAATTCTAAGATTTTACTTTCTTAAGGGTAGAAGGCCACGTTTCTTTTGTTTCATCTTAATTTTCTTTTTTAAATATACAAGCATCTCTATTGATTTCTTTAACACATTTTGGTCAGTGAAATACAGTTTTGGTTTAGTTATTGTCGTGATAAAAGAAAAAAAAAAAAAGTGTAAATTCTAGTCAAAAAAAAGATTCCTATATATTAGTATTCACTGTGTAGTCTGTTTTTGAATGTATTTAGGTCCACAGTTGCACAATAAGTGTTTGTACGCATAGGGATTAACAAATGTGTAATTAAACTGGTTTAGGTCTTTTTTGGCTGGTAGAACTATGCGTGTCAGAATAGCAGGTTTCAAATACTCCTCATCTACCTCATTGGGTTCCACAGGGCTCAATCTTGGGTCACCTGCTTTTGTTCCCTTTCTCTGCTTCCTTTGGGTTCAAAATTCAGGAAGAATGGGATCTTTTTTCATTGTTACGCTGACGGCACTCCGATATTTATACCACTAAAAAAGATCCCTCTAAATCAAACCGCTTCTGTTGAGTCCCGAATACATCCAAGCCTTGATGGCCTTAAACTTCCTAAATATTAATGATAAAAAACAGAAGAGATGGTGTTTGGTCCTAGTGGCTGCTGTGAACCTCCCCCTGTTGATTTGGGCTCCTTGGAGTCGTATTTAAATGCAGACAGTTTCTAATTTGGGTTTTAAAATGGGCAGTGATTGTAAATTAGATCACCAGGTTGGAGAAGCAGTGAAGTACGGTTTTTATCATTTCAGGCAGCTGGCAAAGGTAAAGCCCTTTCTGTCAAAATAAAACCTTGAAACAGCAATTTATGCTCTCATTACATCCCAGCTTGACTCATATAATGCCCTCTCCCTTGGACTCAGCCAGTCTTCCCAGAAACATCTCCTGTTGGTCCCGAATGCCGCTGCTAGGCTTCTAACTGGAGTTGGTACCAGGAAGCACCTCAACCCCATTCTGGCTTCCATCCACTGGCTGCCTGTGCATTTTAGAGTTCATTTTAAGGTTATGTCATTCATCGTACCTCTCTAAGGTGCTTCGCCCATACTGTGCTGCCTCAGGTCAGCTGACCTGCAGCTCCTGGAGGTGCTGAGGTCTAAACGGAAGCTCAGACGGAGCAGAGCCTTTAGTGTTGATGCTCCCATTTTATGGGATGAACTCCCTTTCCATATCAGAGGCGCCCCTTCACTGTCCACTTTCAAAACTCTAATAAAAACACATTTTTATTCCTTGGCTTTTGGCACACCCTGAGACTTTTTTTTTTACTCTGTCTTTATGATTTATTGATAATATTTTAACAGTTTATTCTTATTGTTTTTTCCTTGTTTTATGTTTTAAATGGTTCTTGATTTTACATGTGCAGCACTTTGTGCAATGGTGGTTGTTCTGGTGCTTTATAAATAAATAAATAAAGTAAGTATCCGTAATAATAATAATCATAATAATATGAGCAAAAATTAAAACCCAAAACAATAACAACTCACTATCATCAACAAGCCATTCTGTCCCACTTGGCTAGCCCTTATTATAGAAGCAACATGAAAAATGCTTACATTTTTTTTCTCCATTTTTAATATTATATTTGTCGTTTATTGTAAAGAGTAGGCTGAAGGTCCAAGAAAGCCTCTAACTGCAGAGGCAGTTTAAAGAGTATTATAGAAGCATAACTGTTTACTAATCAAAGCCTTTCCACTTTTAAAACATACGTTTTTGTGTTATTCATTTGAAATAGCAGGCTAAATGTGAGGAGTAGGGAGGAAGAAGGAAATCACAAGGCACGATGAATTAACCATGGTTGGTATGAAACATCCCGCTGCACATGCCGCCATTTCTTACCATAAAAAGTCTAGAGAAAAAAATCAAACAATTAAAACCGCAGAGCACAAAAGAGCGAGGGGGTAAAACAAACAGAACCCAACTTTGAACTTTTATGGAACTCTTTAGCATTGAGAAGGTGTTCTCCATAAGCGAAATTGGTTGCAACTGTACTAAGACTCAGAGACTAGTTAAACACATGAACCGTCACTTAGCATTAAAATTAAGTACTGCAAACCTACTAAAAACTTATTCTATATTAACAACAGTTGCAGAGAAACAGGCGAAACAATATATAAAATAATTTATTAGGCCTATATGAAATGATTAGGGAATTATTCAGAATTATTTACCAATTACTGGCTGGCTGCTTACAACTTAGTGTTTCAGTCTAAGGAGCGAATGCAACTAGAAGGAAAAGCCCACTAAAGAATGCATGGACAAGATGTATTTGCTGACATGTCCACTTCTAATTTCCACTCACTTTGTGGTTCTATACACATTTGCAACAGACACTATCAGCAGCTCTGGGTTGAAACATTAAATACCACCATATTGGTTCAGGCAGACAGTTAATCTGTTATTCAGATCTGAGCTTTAGTCTGAGAAACAGAAGAAAGTTCTGAACCAAAACCACAAAGACATTATTTGAAGTGTGAATAAAGTTATAGAATTTGGCATTTTAAAACAATAGATCTCCATTTCACTGCATGCGAGACACGCCACACATCGGGATAACTTTATCAAAGGTGAACTGCTGCATATTGGTTCAGATCTGCATGGTGCACATGCAGGTAAACCCCCTTTTATTGTGTTTACAGTCAGAATCCCATTAAAAACCAATGCACATGACAGATGTCTTATTTGAGCCAGACTGTCAGCCCAGTCAGAACATGAAACCAGAGACATAACACAAGGGGAACAAGCCCATCAGGCACAGCTGAACAACCTCGCACCATATCATATAACATTAGTTGCACATAAATGTACTTCTTTTTTTTGTTTATTTAGGAAACATTTGTTTTATGTTTCTTTAAGATTCATTTGTTCCACATGAATAAAAGCTGATCCGTGATGATATGTTTCTCACATTCTGATCTGCTGTTTTACTAAATATACGATGCAAGGCATCAAGCTGAACAGCTTTCCAAATTAAAGATTAAGCTTTAAAGCAACACTGACCACAGATTGCACAGTAAATACTTTTAAACTGCACTCATTTCCTTCGATAGGTCAAACACGTAGCTCCGAGAAACGTTTCACCTCAGCAGACGTCACTGACAAAGGGCTGCAATTTGCTGATAGCTTCACAACTTATCCCTCTATACTCTGTGACTGCAATAAGCCTTTTTCCGCTCATTTCCCAATATCACGTTACACAAGACCGCCAAAATCCAATTTTAAAGTCAACAACCAGAGCCTGTCTTCGTGAAACTCTGACGCACGTCTCTGACAAAAGACGGCCATCAAGTGAGCTTTGTCAGCTTTAACTGCAAAGGCTCTGCCAGATTCATGAAACGAGTTTCAGGCATTGACATAACACCCCACTTTGAAGATATTTCACTGAAAACAAAGTGGTCAGAAGAAGGTAAGACAGCTCTAGCAAGTGATGCATAGATGGCTATTGCCATGGAATATACGTCACTTTAACTGCGTGTTTTTTGATGCACGGCAGCCAGCGTGTTGGGTTCTCCAAACCAGAGCCTTGAGTGAGAGTCACACAGGTCTAAACATGGATGCACTGGTTGGGAAAGTTGAGAAACTGCAGGTGGCTCAGAAGGATTTAGTTTTAGTTACAGAGGAAGAGAGAGATCCTGGAGTCCTTGTTCGCTTATGAATTAGGCCAAGGTGTTTAATCTCCATTTTGTGTTAAACTTAAAGGTTGTTTTGAATATTGGGATATTGGGAAGGGGAGTACCTTTATTTGTAATTGCATCCTAGCCTTATGAATCGTAATCAAATCATGAAGTTCCTAATGATTCCCATCCCTACTCGACATTAAAGTTCTCCCAGACTCTGCTTTTAAGACAACATGATTAGAGGTAAGTAGCAGGGTAACAATGAATTCCTTATGTTGACTGTACTGTGGTCATGTCAGTCGGTTGGCAATATTTGTTTAAAAAGTAGCTGCTGGGATGAGGTGCTTTAGAAGGTGAAGGCAGTAAAGAAATTGCGGAGATTGGGTCTCGGTTTACAGGGTTTCAACACAAACTCAATATCAGTACTCAGAGTCATGGGATACGGGTCAAACAAGTTTCATTTGTTGTGTAAACAAACACATATCTGGCAGTTACCTGTTAAAATCTATTAGCAAACAGTTACAGTGTGCATTAAAAGTGGCCCCAGCTCTGATAGAAGCAACGGAAATGAAATCAATTATAGGGCTGCTAAGTACCTATCAAATAAAAAAAAAAAAAGATAATAAGTATGTTTTCATTTTACATTTTAAATGAATGTTTTTTTTTTTAATAAAAACCTTTATTTAGAAAACTATTCAAGGTCAGTTCATCGCATCGCATATTCATATCCCCATTTTCTACCCACATGTTGCCATTTTGTTCCTTTCTACTTTCATTTCATCCCTGTAATTATAATTATTCTTTGTGCATTTTTAAGAATGATGGACATAAGAAGTCCTAGAAGGCTCAAGTGTTACATTTAATTCAATTGCATATTAATTGCTTTATATTATATCCTATTTCCATTACTCATGTTCCTAGTTATTGTTTGTGCCAGTTGACTCTCATGAAATATTAGAGATTATGACATCTGATCAGCAACCTCCAGCAGAAACATTTATAGAAGTCATAAAACTACATTTCTGTACAGTAGACTATTAGTGAATTATAGACTGCCCAAATGGGTTTGCAAACCCCTTTGAGGTGGATATGAATTCAGGCATATTCAGTACAAAACCCCCTGCAGCAGAAGGCTCTATTTAGTACCCAAAAAAAAATTAATCAGGTTTGAAACAAAAAAATGTAAAAGTACAAAATGACCACATAGTAAAATGACCAGAACTCCTTAATGAACGTGACAACAAACAACAACTAAACAAGTTCTGAGGTATATATTGTATGAGAATTTAAGGGCGTTTGGAGGCTCCTGCGGCTTAGTTCTCTTATGCCTTAGGCCGGCTCTGTACCTCACTAATAACACCAGCTTGACTGCTTCCAGCTCAAATGCAAACATCTGTCCCAGTCATTGCAATCATGGACAAATAAAAACGGCAAACAGGTAATTCAGATACACACAGAGTGACTTACCTGTCGAAATATCCCTGCTTTCTCTCTCGTTTTTCCATCAGACCAGGACTTTAATTCTCCACGCAGTTAAAGTAAATACATCCATACAAACATCCAAGAAACCCAGTCAGAACAGCCAAGCCAGCAGATGAAGCTAGAGGGTCTCACAACGGGCTCTCACACTTCTTTGTCGTCCTATAAATGAAAGAAGGAAGGAAATCAGTAAAAGCTCTCCACCTGCCTCCTCAGTCTGCAGCACTCTCTGGGACTGCAAAATAACGCATCCCATAAGTCAGTGAGTTTAAGTGGAGGGCGATGAAAGCATCCCATAATGATCATGTCAGGTTAGTTAGCTGAAGGGGAGAAAATGCTAACTTCAGAAGCACATCTGCTCCTGGTTTTCCGCCGTAAACATGTGTTTCATTATGTAATGCAGCTTAATTGTAGAAGTCTGTTTGTCTATTATTAGCACTGAGCACTGGGAATCCAATTGATGTAAACAGTCGTACCGAGATATTAGAGACTTAACTCAGCAAGCAGAAAATAATCAAATGGTTGAAGACGCAACTAAATAAAAAGAAGTTGATCCATGTGTACCGTCGAGGTCTTATATAACATGTAGATGGTAACGCAACATTTGAAACTACGTGATTAAATCTAGCTTAATTCTCAGTAATAGCTTACTCCTTCTCCATCACGACCAAGTCGAAGCAGCGACAGCAGACCACAAGACAGCCCAGCTTTGCTAGTGTCAAAAACCGTCCGAACCGGCAGATTTAAGCAAACAAAGAAGCATCGAACAAGGTCCAGCTGACCACACAGAGCTGCTGCTAACGCTGCTACAACAGCTAGCCACTTTGTTTACACACAATAGCAACCTGCTGTTGATGATAGAAACACAGGTTTTAAACCCCCTGCTTACCCTGAATCATTCCAGTTCCTTCAAGCTGACTCCGTAGTGGGCTCTAAACTCTTTGCACAATGACTCCACGAAACGCAAAATTGACTTTGGAAACAGGTAGCTGAAGCAGCTCGCATACCAAGCGAGCATCTTCGAAGTGCTACATGAAGCCTCTCCTTCTTTGCAACGCCCTCTGGCGTCCCCAGCGTAAATACAGAGGGAGAAGCTCGTCTATTCTGTGTAGAAATCGCTCTCCCATTGTCAGTTTTCCATATATATTAAACAAAAGGGCGTCAATGACCAGTTAATTCCCCAGCATATATAAAAAGAAATCTACCTCCGGGGAACGTGACAAGGCGGGATGAAAACGGAATGTGGTCCCTTGCTGTCGACGACTTCCCTGGTGGTCTAGTGGTTAGGATTCGGCGCTCTCACCGCCGCGGCCCGGGTTCGATTCCCGGTCAGGGAACTTGTTTTTTTCCTTTTATGACCTGAACAGGTAAATTATTTATTAAATAATAGGGTAGTTGAATGAAAAATTATTTATAAAAACAAAGAAATACATTAAAAAAATACCCCATTTTACCAGTAGTTATCTAAACAAATACATAATTGAAACAATTTTCAAAATGTCAATATTGTATTAATTAGTTGTTAAAAGTATATTTGACTACTTATTACAGTTAGGATAGTTAGGCATTTGTTATAAATTAAAAGTTGTTATCTATATAAATATCTATTTATATAGATTTGATAACAGATAAATAAATCTTGTAGTTATAATTATTTACAAATTTCAGTCTCTCATTTAATACATTGTTGTATTTAAAATCATTCAAGATTTAGATTTAGATTAGTATTGATCACTTGTTAAAATCATATGTAATATTTAATCTATTCTAAAACTGTGTTAATTTGACCCTCCGGATTTGATTGAAAGAACTGACACATAACACAGTGGACATGTAATATAAAAAAAAATGCATAAATAATTCTATATGATATTAATACAATTTAAAAACAAATTCCAACGAAATATTTTTCACATTTAGTTATTTATCTCCTTTGTATTTATCTCTATATATCAATAATTACATTCATTTAGTTGATTTATGATTGTCTAATTTTATTTCAATGTTTACATACAAAAATATTTCTAAGAGGTGATTAATATATTAAATTGTTTTGGCCCACGATAAGACCCAGACACGAGATTAGATTAAAAAAAGAAGCGGACCACAAGATGGCGCTAAAAGATATGTTGTGTTCAAAATCCAGTTATTCCACACTGCAGTTATAAAGTAATGCAACTGATGATTACAAAAAGGAATATATGCAACTCTAAAAAAGTTTTTTCTATTGTTAAGGTTGTGTTTTCTTTTTTTTATTTGTTTTTTTTTTTTCCTATTTGACATCTTTAACCTTTCAAACATCAGTCTATTATCAGGTCTGCTGATCCATCAGTGTTGCCACTGGCTTCTAGTGCAAATATGAGAGCTACAAACCTAACTACCTAGTCAGGTTCTATACATTAGAACAGCATCAAGCCCTGGAAAGATTTAGCATTATTATTATTATTTTTTTCTATAAATTTCCCACCTCTTTGTAAAGATGTAATTACATTATTCCCCTTAGTGATGCTGAAGGTAACTGGTTTCTCCTTAAATTTGCACAGGCATCTCATTTTTGAGTTTAAAATACATGCATTACCTTTAAATTAAATATAATTAGGTGTTTTTTACCATTTGTATAACGAAAAGGCCAAGAGAGCAGTGAGATAATGAAGCTTCAGTTTATGTAGGTTGGGGAAAGACAAAGACCCTTGCATTCTTCCCAGACGGCCTACAAGTTAACCAGTTCCTCATTGGCTGTGTATCTTGGCTGTTATTTTGACAGGCACTATCACTGGGAGAGCGGAGATAAGTTGTCTTAGGGATCGCCATGGCGCCGGTGTGTCGCTCCTCTGTCCTGTTCAGACTTTTGTCGACCTCCCCTCTGCCCCCCACCTCCTCTCCTTGCCCTACTCAGAGCAAAGATTGTGGGGAGGGAGGTGGCTTTGTTTGGGGGCTTGGTTGGCAGGGACCCTGTGGCTCTGGGTATCATTGTCCCATCACAAGAACCACTTTGCAACTTGAAGCCCAAAACATGGCTTTCCACCCTCTTTTATTCCAATAAATATTGTCCTTTAACTCTGTTTCATTTACTTTAAGTTTTACCTGTCTTAAATAAGAAGGAAGGAATTAAAAGACACCATGCTGAGGCAGAGACGTACACAGTCACATCATTAAGCACTCAAAAGACCAAAAGGAGGACCTGGAGTATACTTTAAGCTCACATATGACTCATGTTTTCAGGATGTGCACATCAGACTGACCATTATTATCTGTTCAGTATGCTTGTATTTAGTCCCCTGACATAAAGGGACTGTTCACAAATATTAAGGTCAGGACCCACAATCAGCTTTGCTGTGTCCATGGATGCACAGTAAGACTCAGTAAGACTCCCAGTATGCAAAGACACTCAAAGAGAGAAGCTACAAATGCAATTCTGTTTTCACAGTTAAAAAATGGAATTTCGAGGGTTTTAAATAATAACCATTAAAATCATTTTATTCAGATCTATTAGTCTGTAAATGTAATGTCTGGTCTGGGTAAATCCTAACAACATTATCCATTATATTGTGGTAACAAATCCTACCCAAGCAGTTTGATTACTGCCAGACCTGTAGAATCAAGAAGTCACCTAAACCTGCTGTCAGAACCTGTCTGATAACACGAAGTAGGCTAAACGTTCTCAAGAAGCAAGACATCATGCCCTGATATGAAGCAATTCAGGAACTGCTGAGGAACAAATCTATGGACATCTATTGTTCTAAAGGGGGTTACAAAGGCATTTGTAAGGTCTCTAGTCTTCAGAAAAAAACAGCGAGAGCCATTATCAACAAATGTAGAAAACATGGAACAGTGCTCAACCTTCCAGGAGGGGCTGGTCTATCAAATTTACTCCAAGGGCGAATAGCAGAGTCATACAGGAGGTCGTAAAAAAGCCCGGCACCACATCTAAAGCACTGCAGGCCTTACTAGCCTTAGCCATGGTCAGTGGTCATGATTCAACAAGAAGAAATAGACTGGGGGGGAGAAAAAATGCATCCAAGGCCAAAACAGAAAAGCAACACAATGATGCCTTTCACACTGACTTTGGGAAAATTATTTTGTTGGCAAAGTGGGCTTCCGGTTACTTTTGGCATAAAATGTATGCAACATTTCAGAGAAAATAAAATTATACCTGGAGGAAAACATGGTGGTAGTAGTGTGATTGTCTGGTGTGATTGTCTTCGACTTTACCACTTCAGCATCTGGATGACTTCCTGAAACTGATTGAACTCTTAATTCTGCTCTCTACCAGAAAAGAGAAGAAGCAGGTCTGGTCAACAGCCTAAGGGCACTTGGGTTATACAGCAGGACAATGATTGAAAGCATCCCAGCATGTCCACCTCTGAATGGCTAAAAAATAAACCAAAACAAAATAAAGGTTTTGAAATTCATCCATCCATTTTCTATACACACTTCTTCTATCCAGGGTCATAGAGGAGCTGGTGCCCATCTTCACCGAGGGTCACGGGCGAGCTGGTGCCTATCTCCACCTGAGAGGCAGGGTATACCCTGGACAGGTCCCATTGCAGGGCAACACAGAGACACACAGGACAAACAACCATACACACACCCATTCACTCCTAAGGGCAATTTAGAGAGACCAGTTAACCTAACAGTCTGTTTTTGTACTGTGGGAGGAAGCTAGAGTAACCAGTACCCATGCATGCACAGGGAGAACATGTAAACTCCATGCAAAAAGACCCCAGACCTGGAACCAAGGACCTTCTCGCTGCAAGGCAACAGTGCTACCAACTGCAGCTCTGCTTTGAAATTACCTACTGAAATTCTGGACCCAAACCTGATTAAGATGCTGTGCTACGGCTTTCCAAGCTTAAAAACAGTCTAATGTGGTATTCAACAAAGTAATCCAAGGGCAAGAATTCCTCCACAGCAATGGCATCCAACCAGCAAGACTTCTTGCAGCTGTCACAAATGCTTAATGGTAGTTGTTGTGGCCAAGTGTTGAACAGTTAGTTAATAGCTTTAGGCGGCAATTATTTTATTCATATAGGGGGAGGTAATTTTTTTTTCCTTTAATGATTAAAATAATCATTTGAAAACAGTTTTTTGGTTTTATTTAGCTTATCTTTTTCTAATCTTAAAATGAGTTGGTGACCCAAAGAAAAAATTAAAAACTGAAGAAATCTAAGAGGACAAATACTTTCACAACACTTTGTATAAACTTGCTAAAATTTAAGAACTTATGTTTGAGAAAGTTTCTATGCTGGGGCAAAAATTTAAGGTTTTATCTAGCTTTAGTTAGTTTTGTGTCAACGCTAATACTAGAGTCATATTTACTAGCAAGCTGGCCTACTTAACCCTGAGGAGGTTGTTGGTAATAGATTTCTTAGCTAAGGTGGTCAGGGAAACGGTTGACATGCCACTTTGTTAAAATAGATTTTAAAAAGTTTATTACAATATAGGACTTAATCACAAACCAATTCTTAGTTGTTTCTTTTTAACAAGAAGGAAAAACCTTTGCAACATGATTATAATAATTAGTTAGGATTTATCTAATTTCGTAAGTAAGTATTTAAGTGTCTTTTAGCCATAATTACTACTCAAAAATATTGATTTACCCAAATTAAATGTCTGCAAATATGTGTATGTTACAATAGGTTTTATAGATTAAATTTGAACAGTTCGTTTGATTAGTGTAACAGTACTATATTCAGCAGTTTTTCAACATAATCTCCAGCATTTTGTTTGTGTCTGATTCCATGTTAGGATATTCTCCTAACAACATAGACTATAAGCTTTGTTTTGGTAAGTGAGTGCAACAGAAGATGATATCTTGTTTCTATCTGTTTAAACTGACAGAGGTCTGACCCAGCTCGGTCCTTGGATTGATTTGAAATCATTTTGCTCAGACGTCAAAAAGCTCCAGCTTTGACTACAACCACTGATAACTTCAAGTACGCAGTGGCAACAACCAGGAGCAAGACCTAAACACTGAAAAAGGAGATGTCACACAAATGATAATTGATAGAGACTATAGGGTCATAATTCATTTATAATAAGCCAAAACATGTTAAATAAGTGCTGCTGTATAATGGAGAAAAATCTTATGTTTTGTCTCAAAGTTTAAACTCAGACGATTAATGTTGATGGAGAGGTTGGGTAATAAACCAATTAGGACAAGAAATCTTTAAAACAGAGTTTATCATGAAGATAAACAACAGAGAACTGAGCGTCCCACTTACAACACAGCTTTGACATAAATAAGCGCTGCACTGATGAAAGTTAGATAATAGAAGCTTAAAATGAGCTGTCCATATCTATGTTTTCAAGATTTCTTTATGATCACAGTTTTCTTCAAGTTATTTATGTTTACGTTGCCATGGTCTATTTAAAATTACAGCCTCTTCTATACACATTTGTTCTATACACATTTGTTCTTTTGCTGTTTATTGGATTAAAAGTGAACAATAGAAAATTATTTTATAGGCTTTAGATGTATCATTTAGCCCTAAGGTCAGCAGATAATGTAAACCCAAACAAGACAGATTTAAAATAAGAGCTTAAAATAAGAAAACATGATACAGCAGCTTTCCACATTTATCGGGACCACTGGTAAAGATTTCTAAAAACCCATACAGTAGAATAAATTTGATTTACTGCCATTGTATGATTTCACACAAAAATCTAACCTTTTCTTTAGTACATTTATTGAATGGGAAAAAATAACCAAATATAAAAATGTTTTTATGGGTTTTCTTTAACACAATGCCACTGATGACACGCCTACTAGCACCCACAATAGTTGGTATAAAATAAATAAAACTTAGGCTTTTTTTTTTTTTTATTTATACACTGTTTTTAATACATTAACTTTTATTTAGTAATCCAAGACTTCCTCTTTCCCTGGGGTAAAAAAAAATGATACCACACAGAGGCTAATTTCTCTTAGCCACTGGCCACTAGCCTGAACGAGGACCCGTGCTAATTTTGCCGCAATATAAAATAAGTAGGGTGGCACGGGAGGTGTAAAAATGTCTTCGGAGCCGACTGTTGGAGAGCTGCAGAAAAAATAGTATTTTGGGTTAACCAGGCCTCCATAACAAAAGTAAAACGTTTCAATGTGCCAGTGGATTGTGTGACAGTTGTACCACAGAAGAGACTTTTCTTCATGGCTAAATTGGACCAGCCTGGTAGCCAGTCTTCATTGATTGCACATTGCACCAGTAAGAGCAGAGTGTGAAGGTTCAATTAGCAGGGTAAGAGCACAGTTTTGCTCAAAATATTGAAATGC
>JAHUTJ010009725.1:0-18353 GCA_036250325.1 Characodon lateralis
CAGAGTGTCTTCAGTCAGAGGCTTCTTCAGATCTGCTGTAAGACGGAGCGCTACAGGAGATCCTTCCTGCCCACAGCCATCAGCATCTACAACGGCTCTTTGAGGAAACCTTCGTAATATGAGCTACAACAACATTTAATTTCCCTTTGGGATTAATAAAGTATTTTTGAATTGAATTGAATTTGAATTGAATTGAATCAAGGGCAGCACGAGTCCCTGCTCTCGTATAGCCTGTTTGGCCTACAAATTGCTTTCCTATCGCCCGCTTGCCCTCCGCCAGGTGTAGTGGGGTGTAGCTTGCTGCTGAAGTCTGACACATAGTTTGTGAAAGAAGGGGGGGCGATTTTTTTCATTTCCCTTGCTGGGCCAGGGATGCATCTAGTGCCCCCTTTCCACTGGTTCTATTTAGGTTTCACAGCTTTAATCAACTTAATCTCTCTACTCTGAATGAAACCTGTTGTGTTATTGAACCACTGACGGCTGGAGCTATGGCTCGAAACCCCGCCTCCAGATGTCAGTGTAGTGTGGTGTGTTGCCATTAATATTACTGTTTGACAGTGTCACATTAAAGTAATCTGCGTGAAATGGTAAAAATAATAAATAGAAGATAAAAACATTAATAACATACAAATAATGTTTGTATTATTGAATATGAAAGAATGTCTTGTATATGTTTTTTTTTTTTCTTTTTGATTCATAAAATGATCCACTACGATAATTATCTGGACCACAGCCCAGCCAGAACTTTTAAATAAAGGCTTAGGGGTTCCTATATGAGGGGGATGGCAGGAGAAGAAGAGAGGAGAGATGCTGCTGTCTCGACTGGTGAAACTGCAGTTTGCCTGAAGAAATTATAATTCTGGCCCCTATGAGGACGTTTTTGCATCAGCCATGGGAATAACAAGGACTTTAAAGTGCAAAACTGCAGATTTGTGAGCGTGATGAAGTTGGTTTTAGGTTGGATATTGGATATTTGTGCTCCACGGATTCAGTTAGGTCTTCTCGTTTTATCCGATGACGACAGTCTGATCATGGGCAGCTGCTCTCTGCCTGCTCCCTCCTCCTGCAGACGGGTGGCTGACGTCTGCTCAAGGACCGTCAATAAATTTCTGAACCAAATGCGCTCTGTCATGGTGATATTGTTTTGTGTTTTGGGTGAAATGTTTGTGCATCTGAACATCTGATTTTATGTGTGATCAGCTGGTTTAGGTAGATATTAAATACAGCGCCTGCCTTGCCCGCAGGGGTTGCTTGCCCATGGCACCAAACGGAGTAGAACTGTCCCTGCCCTGACGTGTTATCTGGAAACATTCAGATGGCTGCAAACTTCCCCAGATTCAAGTTAGAAGCTTCAACAAAAGATGTACATTGATATATTGATAGCTGAAATAAATTAGTTCAAAGTCCACTAAAATCAGTCACACAGACAGTTATACTGATACTAATTTCTTATGCTCCCACGCTTGAGACAGGTGAAGGAAACAATTAAACAAGAGAATGACGTGTGGTGACGTTCTCATGGCGTTAGTCCAAGCTGTGAGCCTGGCTGCAGGAATGCAGGAGTGATTGATAACGATCCCCACGATGCTTTCCTACCTTCTCACCAGTTGTCAGTTTATTTACTCCAGTTCTTGTTAGACGCAAGTTAGGCAGTGTGGTTTACAGAAACTTGCTCAAAATGTAAATAAATTCACAAACAGATATAGAGCCAAACATACACAGCTGCAAAGACACAGGAATCTACACACAGATGTAGGCTCACATGTAGGAGTCTCATACACATTTAGAAGCACTCCGTGATCCACGCAGTTTAGTTGCTCTGACTGAGCCGGAACTAAAAGAAATTAAAGGTAACTGCATACCATTGATATAACTGTTCAGAAGTTTGACTTGTATGTAGGCTGGCACACTTTCTTGTGTCTGAAACTGTTGACCTTTCTAAACACCTTCTTTCCAAATAAAAATTCATTTTGCAAAGAAAAATATGTTCATTTGAAATCCGAGTTGCGGATTAAGAAAAGTACACACATTTATGGACTCTGCTGAGTTTATTTTTTTAATCTTGAACCCATGTGTTTGTAGAGTTGTCAGAACATTCGCAGATCAGGGGCTATTGGCTTTAGTTTCCAGATGGGCTTTTATTGCTGTGCAATTTTTGTTTAACTCCTGTATTGTTATTCCAGTAATCTGTTTTAATGTTGCCAGTTTGGATTAATTGTCTGATGTATACTATATTGCCAAAAGTATCGGGTCACACCACCGAATCAATGAATTGGTATTAAGTTTTTAACAGTGCAAAACAAACAAAACATGCCAATCTGAGCATTTATGGAAAAAGGGGTGGGGGGATTCTTTAAAGCCAGTAAATCAATGATTCCTGGTGTTCCAACCACTTCCATGGATGCAGGTGTATAAAGGTTGGTGTGGAGAACTTGACTGGGCTGCACAGAGTCCTAACCTCAACCTTCTTGAACACCTAGGGGATGAATTAGAGCAGAAGCTGCAATTCTGGTTTTCTCATCTAACTATGAACACACCTCCTAAACCTTGTGGAAAATGTAGAATAGTTAAAGTTGCTGTTGCTGGCAACAATGGGTCCATCAACAAATTGACCTTATAGATTAAGAATAGGATGTCATCAAAATTCATGTAAATGTAAAAGTAGACAGAACCAATGAGCACTTAATACACTATTACTGCCAAAAGTATCTATGACAGAGTTCTGTACAAGTGAAGCCTGTTCTCTCTTGGAACAGCGAAGAACCTGCTTTTAACCCCTATTGTCACATGGTCACCTGTTACCTGTTAATATCACTGTTACTTTTCTAAGTTATTTTATTTGACACACTAATTGTTACAATTTTTTGAAATCCTCTCAGCTTGTGTAAATGTTTTTGTGAAGTTTGGAGCTTGGCTGCAATAAATCCTTTTCAGATCATTGTTTCATGCAGATAGGATTTGGAACCAGACTATAATGCACCACATTCACTGGGCAATATATGTAGGATGTGTGTATCCTGTTGGAAACAACCAATATTGCGACAATGGCTGTGTATCCTACTGGAAACGTGATATGTGAAAGTTGTGCTGTTGCTTGCAGGTGTCCACAGGGCAATCTCCTTTGATTGAAGCACTGTGAAATATGAACTCCTCTGCTGCTGTAAACCAATCTAAGAACCTTCCTCACATCTAATCTTAACTTGTGGGATAGCTGGTCCTGTCTGCTACCTCCAGGATATCGAAGGCCCAGAGATCAGCCACTTCCTCAACACTTTTGTGGAAAACATCACCCAACACTGAGTTGGGAGCAAAGCTGCTGTTTGCTTGGGAAAAAGCCTTGGTACAGCCAAGAGTGTCATTCTTCGAGAAAGTTAAAGCGGAACTAAACCCCATGTAAAAGAATAACTCCACCCCCAGACCAATTCTGAAAAATGCTAAGTGTGGGGATGAGCGGAGTGAGTTAAGCATGGGCGAAGTCAGGAGGACGAGGGAAAGTGGCAGCTAGCTTAATTTAGTATGTTGAAACATGGAGAACGAGCAGAACAATGCTGGTAGTTTTGCCATGGATGGATATTTTGAGGTGGAGGATTTTTCACCCCTCTCATCATCGAAGTTTAAGAGAGGCTTTATGTAGCCCAGCGGCCCTGAGCCTTATCAGTTTGAGCTGCTGGCCGAAGGAGCTGACTCGACGATGCCCGAAGCTGGCACTGCTGAGGCGGTGGAGGACCAAATCCAACTCCTGTTGTGTGTCTGACTGAGATGGTTTGATACCAGAACACGAGGCTGTGACAGATATGTACCAAGCTGTACCATTTGAACCAATAGGAAAATTCAACTGCAGTAACCACTGTTCAACCCAAAGAGGGCAGCACCAAGACAGTTTAAGGACAAATATTGCAGAATCAAACAAGTTTCCTTGAATTTTAAAAAATAGATAGAAAGATAGCATCCTTAAGGCCCAGTTTATACAGTTTATCTGCAAAAAAGTTGATTTGGGGTTTAGCTTCTTTTTAACCCCAAAGGTGGCTTTGCACCAATTTCCGCCTGAAATTACATAACTTAAATTAATCAAATGTATCTCCACAGTTACAAAGTCTAAATGCAAACTTTTGGTACTTTTTTGTAAAGTTAAGACATAAAAGAATATTTTTCTACTGGCACCACTATTGCAACTGTTACTATGTCTGATTTATTTGTGATTAAACAGAAAAAAAATAAAGTTTGAGCCTAGCCAAAATTTTTCACTAAATTAACATTGCAAAACACCATGAAAATCAATTTGAAATCCTAGGAAAAGCCTCGGATTGTATTCATCAACATCTTGACCATAACTGCAGCAAATTTGGACTGAATCAGTTGAAGCCGTTTCACCGGTACAGTGAAACTGCGAATGGCTCATTAAATCAGTTATGGTTCCTTTGATCGCTCTACCGTTACTTGGATAACTGTGGCAATTCTAGAGCTAATAGAATAAAAGACCAAAGGACTTTCCTGGTGTGAATACAATCACACCAGGAAAGTCCTTTGGTCCGCTTGTTTGGTCCGGACCAAAAGCGAACTTTATTTTTTTTAATTTGGTGCGGTTTGTTTTCACATTGTACTTTTTGCAAGTGAACTATTACTTGTAAACAAAGCCAGGCGGGTGACGATCATGGCTCCCATTGGACAGAAATGACGGGGGCGGGACAGAGCACAGACCCGGAAATGTAGGAAAACAGCTGTAGATGTGCTGCGTGCAGCTCCTCTGTTCTGCCTTTTTGTGCAGGCTGCACAGATATTGAGATGTTCCATTTATTATTTTGGATCCTCGTCGGAGAATGTGTGCTGAACGCCGACGTTCTCTACGTGCCTTGTCCCACAACAAGCCGGTAGCGTTGCTAAGCAACACACAGCTTATCAGGTATGATTACCTTACAACACACACCTTTGCTACCGGCTACGGTGGCTTTTTATGTCCAAAGAGACGTATGCTTTTTGTAGTTGGTTCGGATCGGGGCCGGTTTGTATTCAGACCATAAGTGAACCACACCAGAGTCTGTTTGGAAGCAAACGAGACCACCTCAAAAAGTGGGTCTCGGTCCGGTTGTTTGGTCCGGACCAGGGTTCGCTTGAGTATTCACACCTGCACAAAAGGTCCGGACCAAGGAGGGAAACGAACTCAGGTCCGTTTAAAGCGGAGCAAAAGTGGCAAGTGTGAATACACCCCAAGACTTGGGCTACGTCTTGCATTCATACGAAATATGTGACTTGGGATGGGTAACTTTCACATTTGAACCGATACGGTACCATACCCGGTACATGGGAAGTGATACCGGAACTCAATGGTACCAGTTTTTGCTATTTTTCTCTGTGTTCTTGTGGTTTTAAATGTTAATTTGTTTAATAATAAAATCAGAAAATTTTTCAATTTAACATATTTATTTCTCAATATATAAACTTCAATGAATATATCAAAACAACATCCAGCTGTTTGTATTGTAACATCTCTGTTGTTTCAAACATTTCTTCTCCCAACGGATGCAGGAGTTCTAGCTGCAGATCTGAGCCTGACGAAAATCTTTTCTTCAGCCTTGAGAAAAATCTTGTGCTTAACCAGGAGCTTCCTCAGATTAGAAGTATTCCCGCCGCTGACCTCACACTTCGCATCACAAATATTGCAGCGAGTTTAATCTGCATCGCATTTTGAAAAGTGGAGCCATACTTTGAGGCGCTTTCTATTAGCCATGCTTTGTTGACGATACCAGCGGCTGCTGATGTCATTACGCTTTTGTGCGTGCAATGCTGCGTTCATGTCCGGCATGGAAAATTGCTCACTCTTCCACTCCCTCAGTGTCACAATGATGGGTTTAGGTACCAAAACATGCTACCGTTTGATTTTACGTGAATCGGTATTAGGTAGTACCGACGGAATTCAGTCGGTACCTATAAAAGTGAAGAATTCAGTACCCATCCCTATATGTGACGCAATTTCTTAAAACGATCTTTTTCACCTCCTTAATGTCTCATTAAAATTTGTAAGATTAGGGCCATGGTTTCACAAAACAATGCAGAATTGTCAAGTGCAGCAGACTAGGTGACTGCAATGCCATTTTAGCTAAGTGCCCAAACAAGTAGTCAAATAACCTGCTGGTTATTTGAAATGTAGCAGCCAAGGTGCTGATAGGTACCCCTGTGAGAAACTGGATTCTCTTAACTGTGTATTAATCTACAAATTTATTTAAATTCTGATTATTTATAAATCCCTCAGCGCCCTGGCCCCATTTTAGATGAAACGAGACATTAGTCGTTACCACCCCACCTGATATTTGGTCCACAATGTGAAACAAAACCTTTAGTCTCCTGGATCCTTTGCTCTGTAATGAGGTCCCTGCCTGGCTGCAGGATGCTGATTCACTCTGTGTCTAACAGTTTGAGAGGGCTTACATTAAAATTTTTGTTGTATCAGTATGATACTTGTTTTATGCTATCATGTATTGATATTTATCAGTTTTTTTTTATCATTTGCATATCATTTTATTTTTTTACCAGCACTGTTAACTTTTATGGATTCTCTTTGTTTGTTTTACTATCTTTCTTTTTTTTATAATCAGTATAATAAATCTATAATTTAGATAGTCTGATCAAGGTTTTGTTCTTCTCCACAGATAACTGGACTGTGCTCATGGCCAGTTGTACTGCATCTGCCAGTGAAGACAAAATAGCACATTGTGTTGAGCTTCTGCTGTCCAGGTCCGCCAATCCCAACATGGTGGACAGGTGAGGGGAAAACTTCTTTCTGTCAAAATATTTGAGGGATTTCAACACAATATGTACAGTTGTAACCCTTTTTGAAGTAGGTTTAAATAAAGCCACTTCAGACCTCAAGCAAGACAAAAAAGTTGCTGGATCAAATTTCCTTTGATGGTTCTTGTAATGTTTCCCTGCCATGTGGTAGCATTATGCACCACTGTACTCTTTACAGCGTGTTTGTATCTGGGTGTTTTGTTTGGAATGTCCTGTTATGGCATGTGCTTGCACAGGAGGGCCCAGACAGACATACAAACAGAGTGTAAAGAGTGGGCAGGATTGTTTTCAGAAACCTTTTACTCATTTCAGGGACCCAAGATATTACAAATTCTTAGATCCAATGTCAATATATGTAGTTATAATTAGATTTAAAAGAGTAACATAAGTGTCATTTGCCTGTGTTACCAACTCTATAAATAACCCCCAGGAACCAGTTGTCCGCTAAAGCCACATTGTTGTGGTGCTCAGGGAGAGAAAAGAAAGCTGCTTTTAAAAACCAGTCATGTACACTGTTTGAGTTTGAATCTTTTTAAATTACTTTTCAAATATTTAGAAATGTGTGCCCATCTATGATTGTAGTGTTTGTACTATAGTGCATTAGTACTTTGACTGTAGCATACAACAGACATTAGCTTGTTGCTGGACTCTTCAGTATATTTATAATGACAGCAAAGATGTAAGGTTTTGGAGAAAAGGTAAAAAGCTGAAATTCTTTGGTTGGACCAACTGTTAATACCAAAGACTATTTCTAGGAAAGTTTCAATTTGTGCAGTTTTGTCAACCTGGGTCGAGCATAACTGACCTTGTGATAAATATGTTCACATACATAAGACATGAAGTACAATTGCTCTCAAAATATTTTGCAAAACTTGCAATGACATTTTATTTAAAAGGTAATCACCACCACCACTGAGGTACAGTTCACTCTTGCTACATAATAGGTTTCTAACAGTTTGTATCATAATTGTATACAACTTTATCACAGTAATGAATATTATCACAGATTGCTACTGTGTGTTCCAAGCAGTATTACTGGGCAGCATTACTAGCTGCACTTATTGTACCTGACAGTTGGTATGAGGTTCTCATGCTAAAACTGATTTCTCCAAAAATTGAAAAATTATCTTAGTTTTGTTTTCACCTGTCCAAAGAACATTGTTCAAGAACTCTTGTGCTTCATTCAGATGTAACATAACAAAACTGTCATACTGCTAATACATTAGACAAAGGCTACATTCACACTGCAGGCAAAAGTGGCCCAAATTGGTCTTTTTTTTTTTTTTTTGTCCATATGTGACCCGTATTCAACTCTTTCATGGCAGTCAAGACAGCCCAATTCTGATCTTTTCACCTTCACAAAAATCTGAGTTGTGCCACTTCCATATGTGGTACTAAATTGGATGGCTTGGACTACGCATCACCCAGACTTCTCACCCAGACCATTGGTAATAGTTATGCTCTCTTTTGTCTTACCTTTCTTCATCTTATGATGTGGTAAAAATATTGTCTGCTCCGATTGCTAAACAACCTAATATTAACACAGAGACACCGAGATCCATCACTTCTGTATACCGTTTGCTGCTGTGTGACGTCTACATGTTCCTTTTGGGTCATAAACCGTTCAGACTGAAGTCTGATTGTGGCCGTATTTAATAAGTAGTTAAACAACCACGGAGAAAAAAAAACAATCCTATAACATCCACCATTTACAAGATCTGTAAACTCATGGATTCAAAATAGTTTGGAAATCACCCTAGAAGCCTTCAGCCAGGTTAATGGGCTGTAAAAGTTGCTGATAAGGTCATTGCTGATGTCTTTGATCCTTTAAGAACATGCTCCATACAGAAAAATGCTGATAATTCCTGCTTTTATACAGGTGGCTATACTTAATTAAGTTGGTGTTATTAGCAACACTTGGCTGTTTCTTTATATTGGCTGTTTCTATATATATTGTATAAAACCGGCAACAGTGTGTTTAGCTTTTCCTGTGAATGTATTGAAGTGATCTAGACATGCTTTTACTGTACTCAACGACCAATGGTAACTCAAAATATGGCCTCTGCAGCTGTATTTCTCAACCAAAAGGCTATTTCAGGCTTTGGCTACACATCCACACAGACTTGTATATACCAAAATTAATGAATTCAAATGACAATGAATGTGTTGAATCAATTTAAAGTTGTAGATCTGCTTTCCTGCTTCAGTAAAGACTTCCAAAAAATGTAATCCTGTGTAACAAAATGAAGCCAGATTGTTTTTAAAACTCTTTTAATGGTACCATCTGTGAATTTTTGCTTTATCACATAGTGTTGATGCAGCCCCCAGTGGCTTTCTTGTTTACCTTCCCCTTATCCTCTGTTACTCTGTCACTGCCAGTGCAGCATTGCAAACAGGGCTCACGCCACCTGAAACCGCTGATGACGAACATATACGCCCTCTAGCTTTAGGAAATTGATTAGTTCCTTTCCAGACATAATATTTGAAGCAAAGTAATGAGCCACAGAAGGTTGCAGAAAAGAAGAGGAGGAGGTGAGGGAAGCAGTCCCCCAATCCCAAGATGAAGCATAACGTGAGGTTTATGTGGGTAAGAAGTACAGACCCGTTCCTCTTCCTCAGCTCCTCTTACGTCTGTATTTCGGACTAGTGATTAACACCAGCTGCTCATCCTCCTGCTTTAGTGTAAACATGAATACACCGTTGTTTTTTTTAAAGCTGAGAAATGTGGGGTCCATTGAATTTATGTCCTACCTTTTTTTTTTTTTTTTTTATTTTACCTTCCTTATCTGTCCTTCATCATCCGTCTTCATTTGTTTTCTTACTGTCCGGTCTTTATTGGATGTTCCTGGTAAGGGATGCTGAAACCTGCAGGCTTCAGTATCTCCAGGCAAAGAATCAGTAGTTGCATACAAAAATCCATGATTAGGGTCATTCAAAAATATGAGGGGGGGAGGGGGCGGTGTCTCTTTAGCAGATTTAAAGTATAGTTTTTTCCTTGAATGAATGGTAAATGAACTGAATTTATATAGTGCTTTACACTAGAGCCACATTCACCCAGTCGCATGAAAAAAACATCTACATGTGGCAGGAGGAAGCTGTAATCAAATCTGCAACTTTCAGATTGCAAGACAACTACTCTCCCCCTGTTCAGACCTGAAACATTGATGAACATCAGGACCGGTTCTAGGCATGCATATATGAGGGAGCATCATCCTGGGTTCACATTATGCTCCAGCAGGTTTATTGTTGTTGTTGATTAGTGTTTTCTTTATGGGATTGGGGTAAACTGTGTAGTACTGTGCAATTTGCCAGACTGCACTGGTTTCCACCCAGTTGGGCTTCTTTTGAACATATTAGGCTGGAAAAAAATAGCTTTGGGCAGGTTGTTAAAATTTGGGCTGCTTCTCACAACATTTGGGGTGTTTTTAGTAACTATTCATATGAAAATAGTTGTCAGTGGTGGCAGAAAAGTAAAAACCTGCACATCTCAAAATGTTGTCTTTATACTCACTAATAGCTCATTTATTTTGAAAAAGAGAATCTGTTGAACATGAAATCATCAATCAGTGATGGTCATTGGTTAATCAACTGTCACTGTGAAATAATATTGGTCAATTGTAAACGCCCAAAATGCTGTTAAGAGTTCATCTAATATACACTGAGGTGCAGCCTTAACTTTGTTAAGCTTTGACTTGATGTTGAGAGACAGCATCATGCTGAAGGGGAAAATACAAAAGATATCCAGAAAGCTAAAACCAGACCAGAACATGCACATACATTTCTGGAGGCTGGTGCTTAGGCCTAAAAAAATGGCATCGATTGCCAAATTTGTTTATAAACTTAAAATAAAAAACTGGATATATTTATGCTTTTATAGCCTCCCTTTCCTTGGAATTATGCTGCAAAATTTGTAAATGAAATAAATCAATGTTCTGCTATGCATCATAATCAAAAGAGACTCACTGAATCAGGTGAGAAAACATTAAACATTATATAACTGTTTTCTGGCAGAGTTAAAACATGACACTAATAATAAACTATTAAAGCATTACCAATATCAATATAACTCACCACACGTTCATGCAGCTCAACTTAAGAACCACCTTTCATTTCAAATCACAAACCTTAGGTAGTTAATGTTAAAATTGGGTCTATTATTATGCTAATAAATCAGACAGACAGCTAAGCAACATTTTCCTATTTATTCATCATTTTGTGTTTGCTGCTTTCTATTTAGAGCATAATATTCAGCCTTTGGCATATATTAGCCTGTAATGCTGACTAGCTACCAAAATGATTTCTCAACGGTTGGAGAAGAAATGCTTGCATGAAAAGAGCTCCTTGAGTTAAAGTGACTTTTATCTACACAGAACGGAGTTTGGCCAGCATGCTGTATTTATACAATATTGTTTCTATTATCAGCATTTATTGTGAGAGTTACTAGACATTCAGAAAAATGTTTGTGGTCATACTTTTTCTTTTCTTCTTCAGATTTTACCATTAAAGTAATTAAAGTGAAATGGTCTAATTTGTCTGTTTGGTTGTATATCTCCCTCTCTGTCTGTCCATTAAATCTGTCAAACATCAGTCAACAGCTGGATTTTAACATATAGGCAATGCGTTGTGTATGGATGCTGATTGGAAGGAAATGCAAGCGTTTTTCAGCAGGTGTGGCACCAAGTGCCCCCCTCTCCAGCCCTTTCTCTAAAGAAACTTTGGACCAGAAGCCACTTAATGTTTTCAGCAGCGCTATAATGTTAGGCATAACATTGCGTACGCATTTGTGAAAATTGAGCTTTGCGTGCACAAGTCCGGCAGACGTCCGCTTTGAGTCCGCACGCATGTCTGTGGAGTCAAGTAAGCGTGACTATGTTTTCCCCTTAAGTGTAGGAGGAGGAAGGAGAGGCAAGGCGGGGGGTTGTGTTTGTGTGATTGAGAATTGATTTGAGGGAGCCAGGTGTTTGTTTTGGGGGGGCATTGGCGCCTCTTGCCCCTGCGTAGAGCCGGCCTCGATGATAACCAAACTGTTTTCAGCATGCCCAAGACACATTTTTGGGGAATTACTTTGGCTTTATAAGCTCACCTATGTAGCTTTAGCAGACACACTAAGTAATTAATTTGCATTTTAATTTGCATGACATAAGTATTTCAGACATCAGAAAAACAAAACTTATTATTTGGTACAGAAACCTTTGTTTGCAATAACAGATATCAGACGTTTTCTGTATTTTCTGTAATTCTTGATGAGGTTTGCACACACTGCAGCAGCAATTTTGGACCACTCCTCCATACAGATCCTCTCCGGATCCTTCAGGTTTCGGGGCTGTTGCTGGGCAACACAGACTTTCAGCTCCCTCCAAAGATTTTTAATTTGGTTCAGTCTGGTCACTCCAGGACCTTGAGAATGCTTCTTACAGAGCCTCCCGATACATGACCCCATCCATCCTCCCCTCAATACGGTGCAGTCGTCCTGTCCCCTTTGCAGAAAAGCATTCCCAAAGAATGACGCTTCTACCTCCATGCTTCATGGTAGGGATGGTTTTCTTGGGCTTGTACTCATCCTTCCTCTTCCTCCAAACACGGCAAGTGGAGTTTAGACCAAAAATCTCCATTGTTGTCTCATCAGGCCACATGACCTTCTCCCATTCCTCCTTTGGATCATCCAGATGGTCATTGGCAAACTTCAGGTGGGACTGAACATGCATGGCTTGAGCAGCAGGACCTTGTGTGCACTGCAGGATTTTAATCCATGATGGCGTAGTGTGTTACTAATGGTCTTCTTTGAGACTGTGGTCCCAGCTCTCTTCAGGTCATTGACTAGGTTCTGCCATGTGGTTCTGGGCTGATCCCTCACCTTCCTCATGATCGTTGATGCCCCACGAGGTGAGATCTTACATGGAGCCCCAGACCGAGATAGATTGACAGTCATCTTGAACTTTTTCCATTTCCTTATAATTGCACCAACAGTTGTCTTCTCACCAAGCTGCTTGGCTATTTTCCTGTAGTCCATCCCAGCCTTGTGCAGGTCTACTGTTTGATCCCTGATGTCCTTACACAACTCTCTGGTCTTGGCCAGAGAGTTGTGTAAGGAGAGATTGTGGAGAGATTGGAGTTTGTTTGAGTGTGTGGACAGGTGTCTTTTACACAGATAACCAGTTCAAACAGGTGCACTTAATACAGATGAGTGGAGAACAGGAGGGCTTCTTAAAGAAGAACTAACAGGCCTGTCAGAGCCTGGATCCCCACTGGTTGTTAGGTGATCAATTACTTATGTCATAAAATAAAATGCAAATTATTTAAAAATTACACAATGTGATTTTCTGGATTTTTGTTTTAGATTCCGTCCCTCACAATTGAAGAGTACCTATCATTGAAATGAAAGACTTCTACATGCTTTGCAAGTGGGAAAACCTGCAAAATCGGGAGTGAATCAAATACTTCTCCCCACTGGATGTGTTGAACCTGACCCAACATTTTTGTAGCCTATGACCAGATACAATGCCAACAAAGTTTTTATACGCCTTTTACTTTCTCCAATTTTGAATTCAGTTTATTTATACAGCAACAATTCACAACGCACGTCGTCTCAAGGCACTTTTATAAAAAAAATACATTCATTAAGATACCAGATAATAAACCCACTATTCTCACAGCATAATCTATTATTTTGATGGGCAGGAAGAAAGTCTAGCCCTTTTCAGGTACCATGAGTCATGTTCCTGGAAATCTCAGTTGTTGATGTCATGATTGGGATAAACAGTGTTTACACTGAAATGTCAGTCTATTGATTAGCCAGCTGTTTGGACACTTGACAGAATTCACAGCCTGAAGGACTAGCTGAAATGCACAGCCTTGGAAGGATAGAACACCAGAGAACATAGACAAATTAAATATGACACCAATTGTTTTGGTAACAGAGGTCAAAGAGATGGTGATTGACTGTTTGGCATAGGATGATGTTAATAAAAATGTTGTTATGCACGTCATTGCCACTGTTGCAGTTGTTTGACTTCACATAGAACATTAACTGAATTCTTGGAATTAATCATAGAAGGACTTAACTCTGTTTTACTACCACATCTTCAGTGACCCTCAAACACTCTTAATATTTACACCTGTTTGACAAACATGACTGATACAAACACTTAAAGAAGTCATTGTTTTCTAGTGTTCATCAATAAAAGCAATCAATCAATATAAATACAATATAATTTAACAGTGTTTAACACACTCTCCTTTATGTACATGTATATATCTATATATCTTTCCATTTTGATCTGTTGGCATCTGTCCTCTTATATTTTTTTCATCTCCATCAGTAGTTTTATCTCCATCTATCTGTTATCTATTAGTGCTGGGCAACTATTAAACTTCTTAATCAGGATTAATTGCACTGTTATGCAAAAGTTGTGTTTTGTGAACTTTAAAAGTACTTCTATATGAATAAAGGGGAATAACATTTGTTTTGCAAATAAGATGACGAATGACTGTAGTATCCTAAAGTAACTACACATTTATTATGGTTTAGATGTTAATCAGATGTTTAAATAACTGAATAAGAACCACAGCGAACAAATAAAGGATAAAGTCTGAACATTGAGACACTTTACAGTCCCTTATATTCAGTTTGAGTTCATGTGTTCACCTCCTCCTGATGCACATCTGTTTAACATGGAAATGACAGAGTGGGAGGTGGATTTTATTTCGAAATCCTTTCTCCATCCCTGTCAGGACCATTTAAGACAGGCTCCTTTATACATTTTACCAATCAACCCCCATGATTGATTTCTCTTTCCTCTCTGCTACGTGCTGTCCAGCATTATTTAGAAAATAAAATTTAAAAAGTGTACTTGACTGTCAAAGTAAGAGGGGTCAGCTCAGCCCCTCCAAACTACATGGGTTGAGTGAATAGACCTGTGCCCCACCATAAGTTGGAAACAACATAGCTCCTCTCCAGCTGTGGTAAATTGGTAACGTGTGAACACATAAAGATGTTTAATAATTTACTACATCTCGTGATTTTCTTAAAGGGATGGGCGGTCCAGTTGGCGGTGGGGGGGTTAGAGGAAACTCTGAGATTGAGATTTATTTTTGCACTAAATGTTATAACCTATTGGGAAATGTATATTTGAAACATCATTCATTAGTGAAATACAGACAAATTCATAAATGTAAGATCTAAAGAATATCATAGGTTTATATCGGTCTAGTAAAGCATTTTGATCAATTTTTCATGAACGTATGTGACCATTTATTCACTTAAAAGTAGGAATTGTTACTTTTACATAAATCATTATTAAAGTATTTATTTTTATTTTATTTTATAGAAACCATATGAATCATATTTAGGTTACAAAACGTGAAATCTCAAGCACTGTTAGTCAAAGAATTTGAGCTGTGATGGTTTGTTAGAGTTAATGCAAATTATCATTTGTCCATATAAATTCTTCTTTTTATTTGGTTCAGCAGCTTCCTTTGTGAGACACAAACCACAAACAGCCCTCTGTAACGGGATAAAGTGATGGATTGCCCCCAAACTTTCCCACTTCTAAGGATTGATGTATTTTCTCACCCACCACGTTGTTTGAGCTGATAAGATAAAGGTTTATTGTAGCAAAGGTTATTTATATACAGCTTTTGTTTTGATGGAAAAGGGCTATTGTAAAATGGTAGAAAGCTGGTACAGGTAATTATGTGAAGTTCATATAGAACCATTATAACTATTATAATGTCTGTAACTTTTAACTAAAATTTATTTTTAGTAACGTTTAGCTGTTAAGCAATTAGCATTGCTCTGATTATGATGTGGGGTGTTAAGTTTTATCTTTAAATTCAAAGAGTAGTTCTGCTATCGTAAGGATTTGTCGTTTGCAGATAATGGTAGATAAAGACTTGGAGTGACAGCGCAATCACACATCATGTTCTGAAACGCATCACTGGATCCTTAAACGCTATCTACCCCATGTTCGTGGACTTATGTGGGAATGCTTGTTGATTGAATCCTGTCATCTGTCTATCATTAATTCATGTTAATAAAACCATCGATACTTTGCAAAGTAGCGCACACTACCTTCTGCCTGTAATTATACGGTATGTACTGCCACATATTAATCTGATATTAAGTTATGACTTTCTATAAGTTGACTGAAGGATGGATGGATTACACATACAGACAGCTGTTGAGAAACCTGATTACAGCAGCAGGATAATAATGTAACTACTGGCCAAGGAGTAGCAGCAACCATCTTTCTTGAGCAAGTCGTTACTTTGTTTTGAATCATTACCTTAGGTTTTCTATTCCAAAAGTAATCAATGAAAAACTCTTTTTCATGTACATTGGTGTGAAAAGGTTTTTGCCCTCTTTCTGGTGTCTTATTTTTTTGCATGTTTATCACACTTAAGTGTGTCAGATCATCAAATGAATTTAAATATTAGTCAAAGACAACACAAGTAAACAAAAAATGCAGTATTTAAATGGTTTTTATTAAGACCCTCCGGCCCTTGGCTGGACCTAGAAATCCTGCCATGAACAAACTCCCATGAACACTCGAGGTTGTAGAGCTAGTCTAGTATGGTCAGGCCAGGATGGCCAGGATGAAAACCATGAGGTTCAACCATCAGCTGGACCGTTTTCCAGAATTGCTTCGAGACAGGCTGGTTGTCCTTCTCCATGTCCTCACTTAAATCCTCCCAGGCCTGAGTTTTAGCCTCTGCTACCACCTGGGCCACGGCATGCTTGGCCTCACGGTACCCGTCAGCTGCCTCAGGAGTCTCACAAGCCAACCGGAACTGATAAGACAAATTTTTCAGCTTGACGGCATCCCTTACAGCCGTGTCCACCACCTGGTTTGGGAAATGGCACTGCGACAGGCACAGCAGACCTTAAGACCACAGCTATGCGCAGCAGCATCAACAATAGAGGTGGTAAACTCGGTCCACTCGGACTCTGTCTCCAACCTCCCCTAGAATCTGTAGGAGGTAGGAGCTGAAGGTATTGCTGGCTGAGGGCTCCACCATACGTTCCCAGCAGACCATCACTATACCTGTGTGCCTGCCAAGTCTATCTGATTTCCTCCTCTTCCAGTGGATCCAACTCCCCACCAGGTGGTGATCGGTGGACAGCTCAGCCTCTCTCTGCACCCGAATGCTGCCGAAGTCCGAAGACATGACTACAAGAGCACAGATCAACACCTTTATGCTTGAACATGGTGTTCGTTATGGATAATCCGTGATTAGCACAATTGAATTCATTTTATTTCTATACCACCAATTCACAACACATGTTGTCTCAAGGGACTTTACAAAATCAATTCAGTCAAATCATACAGATTTCAAGTCTGGTACATACCAATTGATCCTAATTATCAAACAGTGCAGTCAAATTCAGTTTATTATTCAAATTGATTAAATAGTTTTCTATCTGAGGAAACCCAGCAGATTGCATCAAGTCAGTGACTTGCAGCATTCACTCCTCCTGGATGAGCATGTATTGACAGTGCACAGTCCCTTGCATTGACTTTGCAGCAAGCCCTCATACTGAGCATGCATGTTGCGACAGTTGAAAGAAGTCCAATAACGAATGAGTTCCAAGACAAAAGACACCGCTGTGCAAAAAGAACAAATTCTCATTTCAACTTTTCCAGAATCGCCAAGACTTAGGAAAATACAAAAGTTTAACTTTTTGAAAGGTGTGTGTCCAATTACATCTGGCATAGAAGCATTTCAGAAAAAGAACTTCATAGCAACAGTGATATATGTTGGGGGTAGTGTGATGGTCTCGGGCTGTTTTGCTGCTTCAGGACCTGGAAGACTTTCTGTGATAAATAGAAGAATTCTGCTGTCTACCAAAAAACTTGAAAGAGAATCTCCGGCTATCTGTTCGTGACCTCAAGCTGAAACGAACTTTGGTTCTGCAGCAGGACAATGATCCAAACACACACCAGCAAGTCCACCTCTGAATGGCTGAAGATAAACAAAATCAAGACTTTGGAGTGGCCTAGTCAACGGCCTGACCTGAATCCTATTGAGATGCTGTGGCATGACCTTTAAATACGCCATTTATGCTTGAAAACCCTCAAATGTGGCTGAATTACAATAATTCTGCAAAGATAAGAGGGTTATAATTCCTCCACAGCGGTGTAAAAAACTCATTGCAAGTTAATGCAAATGCTTGATTGTAGTTGTTGCTGCTAAGGGTGGCCCAACCAGTTATTAGATTTAGGGGACAATCTCTTTTTCACACCTTCATTTAAAAACTGCAATTTTGTGTTTACTTGTGTTGTCTCTGACAACAAAGTTGTTTGATCTGAAACACTGAAGCATGACTAGGGATGGGTATCTTTCACCTTTGAACTGATACTTTACTGATACTCTGAACCTGGTACCTGGCATCGATACTGGTACTGCAAGGTACCAATTTTCTGTACTTTTGTGTGTTTTTCAGGTAATCAGAATCAGAATCAGCTTTATTGCCAAGTTCGTGCATACAAACAAGGAATTTGACTCCGGTACACTTTGCTCTTTTGTTCTGTTTTTGCATTACAGAATATACAAATTTACAATGTACAATA
>JAHUTJ010009726.1:7688-18346 GCA_036250325.1 Characodon lateralis
TTAGTTATGCATAACGCCACATGATATGATGCTTTAGATGTCTTGTCATTTACAATGGTAACAGTATGAACTACTTTCTGCTGTGAGCCCAGATCATTTAGCCTCTTTTGCTTGGCCCAGACCCTGTCTCCTTCACCCACCATAGGTTTAGGTACAAAAAATCAATCTATTTTGATTCGGACAGGCTAGCTGATTTTGGCTAAATGCCTGCAGTTACTTTTTCAGGTTTATTTTTTCCGTCTGTCGCACCCCCCCTGAAAAACTCTGAAGGTCCACACTTTGAAATGTCCTGGTCTAGCTGGCTGTCCTTATTAAAGGATTAATAAGATAGACAAACACAAGGACGCTGTCAGATAGAAGGGGAGGTTGTTCTTCTCCTGGCACCTCAGGTGAAACACAAAGGACCATTAGGCCCAGTTTGCAAAAGAGTTTAGGAAAAAGAAAGCTTTTGAGTTCTTAGGTCTCTAAGATTAAGTGGGAGAGCCCTGTCAGTATCTGGAAGCAAATTTTCTCTTTATTTTACAAATGACTGCTTATTGACTTTATTTAAAATCTCATCAGCTTTTTCATCTGAAAGTTGTTTCCTTAAACTTATTTTAACCACTTCCTTTTCTTAGCACTTCCTCTTCATCTACATTTATAACAGACGATAAGGTTTCTCTCTGTCTAATAGCCACCATGTTCAGCCTGAAGCAAGCAGCTCTGCTCTTCATTCATCTGTTAAAAATCCAGAATGTCTTTCAAGATATCGTGCTGATTTCTTCTTACGTTACATGTTTTCATCTAGATTTGAACTGAGTCTTACTGTAGCATTGGTCTTAATATTTCAGTATCAGCGACTCAGCTGGGAGCACATCGGAATATGTTGGTGTCCAGCGGTGACCCGGTCACGTTCACTTGCAACATATCTGAGAATGCCACAGTGCTAATCCATTGGACCAGTGGCAGATATTATTTTACATATTCCCGCTCGCTAAATCAGACAAAATCAAATTTCTCTTCTGAAAGAGTGAAAATAGACTCCAACAAACCTTCCAAGCTCTGCATCTTTAGAGCTCAACATGATGATGCAGGACTTTATACATGTACTATAACTGACGGAGGAGGATATCACAAAATCACATGGAATTTAACTGTATCTGAGCAAGAAGGTATGTAGAGATAAAAAAGACGACGGATCACTTCTACAGCATAAAATGTACAGTTTAAAATCATCCTGCATGATACTGATTATCTTCTTCTTTCAGGTACTCGTTTCTCAAAGTATGTTTTTTTCATTCTATCACCTGCCATCAGATTGCTTTTATGTTGCATCACATCGACTTTCTGCCTCTGCAGGTGAGTAATAGTTTCTAACTTTAGATTTACAATTAATGTAACATTTTTTCTGTTAGGTTTAAGAGCTGCTGGTAAAATGTGACAGCTCAGGCACATCTTATCATTATGTGTGAAACTGAAAGCATCGATTGACTTGAATAAAAAAAAATTTGGAAATTCTTTCTCTCAGTCCCAAGAAAGAGTGGCTTGTGGTGCTGTTTTTGCTAAATGTTGCTGTTTTTATGAAAATAATAGTCAATGTATTGTAATATTTTACCCTGTAGGATTTAAAAATGTTTTTTTCAGAACTTTTTACTTATAAGTTTGAGGATTGTTGAAGATCAGATTTTTTTTAACATAATGTAACAAAACAGACCGAGTGGAAAAATACAAGCCCCGGGCAAAAGCTGAAAACATGAAATAAAAAATATTAGTGTTATTTTTCTTATCTTTTTATTCACAGTACTGTGCAACAGTCTTGAATCATCCCTAATTTCTATAACTTTGCTTCCATGCAGCAAGAGTCTCTTTTTGGCTTACCTCTTAACTCTGAATAAATTAACCATGAAATATGAAAAGGCTCCTTAACTTAGTGGAGGGGCCCCATAAACTACTTAGCAAAGAATCTGTTTTAACTTTTATCTGAAGGAACTTTCTTATAGTCTGCGAAAGAGACTATAAGATTTTATTTTTATTTTGTCCCATTTTAATGAAGGAGTTATTTCCCTATTTTTTAAAGGGAGTGGATGTTTAGATTTACTTGTTCGGATTATAACTATTGTTTTGTATAGAGGCAAAGGTTCACTTTACAGTGTGGCCTTCAGAGCCACAGCTTATATGCTGTCTTGACTTATTTATTTTTTCAAATGAATGAACATCATGTGTCTAGCTAAACATGGCCGATCTAATAGACCCCTTGTCGTATCTAAGATCATGTGCTCTGTACCTGTTGGTGTTTAAACAAATGTGGTTCAGAAAACAGAGGATGCTTTGAAAGAGTTTGATATTTTAATTTTGCTCTGGGATTTAAGTCTGTTTTACAAGAAAAAAAATGTTAACTGTTTTAACTTCTGTGCCGGTTGACCAAAGAGATTAGTTGGCATGCAAGAGCATGTCTTAGCACAACTATTACCATTTAAAAAATAACAATCAAGGTAAATCAGTAACATAAAATAAATCAAAGCAACCCATTTTCAGAATGTTTAAAAGTCCCGGTCTTATGCTTAGCCACATATTTAGCTGTAATACTATGCTGTACCCAGTTAATTTCTGTGTTACCAATCTAGGGGATGTATGTCTCACCTGATGTAAACATGCTTTGCTAATAAAAGAGAAAACCAAAGCTTTTCCTGTGCAATGTGAGTCTAGTTAGTTGATTTTCTTGTTATCTTTGAAGAAGGAACTTGCTTCTCTTCTTTTCTGTTGTTGAAGGATAAACCCTCTTTGTTTCCCACATCTAGTCATGGCTGGAGATGTCTGGCTTTCTAGAGAATATAACCTAAACTAGTGCTTAAGTGGGTTCAGAATACATACTTATTTCCAGAGTATGTTTCCCATACACCCTGGTGGAGCTCGAGAGGCTCTGCAAAGAGGAACGGGTGAAACCGCCCAAACATAGGTGTGCCAGGCTTGTGGCATCATATTGAACAAGACTCAATGTTGTAATTGCGGCTAAAGGTGCATTAACAAAGTATTGGGCAAAAGTGGTGAATACTTATGTACCTGTAATTTCTTGGTGTTTATTTTTAATGTATTTGCAAATAAACATTACTTTTTACATGGTGTTATTTTTGGGTGTTGTTTTAAAGGACAACATATTTAAACCATAAAATGGCTGTGAAGAAAAACAACACAAAAAGAGCTTCAAATACTCCAATTAAGTTCGTTGTGTCTGTATACAATATAGTCTTTAGGTTCTTTTGTTATTAGACACAACTTTTTTTGTCCCTAAGGACATGCTTGACGGACGTTCTCCGTTAAAACATGAGGAACAGCAGCTGATTTTGACAAGTCACGTACCATCCAGCGACGCCTCTGATGAAGACGGATGTTTTCCATTTCAACATGTCAGTTATGTCCTTAGGGACAAAAAATTGTGTCTAATAACAAAAGAACCTATAGACTATATGCTTCAAATACTTTCCAAATGCACTGTTAATATGGCCAAAAGCATTACTTTGAAACAGTAAAACAATGTTAATATTAACTAGTTTATCTCGGCAGAATTTGTGGAAGAAGAAGCGAATGCCAAGGTCCAGTCCACAACCAGTACCAGTACCCCCAGTCTCAATCAGAACGACAGGTCAGAAATATAGCTATATGTTGTTGTGTTCAGCTCCTTTTTCTGCTTTTCTTACTGTATGAAATGCTGAATTAAATTTTATTTTGACACATCACTTCTTTGTAAACACTTTAAGTGTAAAAACTTCCCCAAACCCATTTTGTTTCCTCCTCTACTGCCATTACACCATTAGAGTATCTACTGTTCAACCAGTATCCCAGTCTCTTTCTCTGCTTTCCTCACCATTCTTCCTGGCTGTAGTTTGAGCTTATAGCTGTGCCCAGCTGACATTGTTTCTTTTTGTGTGAGTCAATTGATCTGAAAACTACATTTTCTGCTTTCTGAATGTTTCTGCCTTCGTCTCTCCCCTGAAAGGACAGTGATTCCGTCTTTACGCCGCAGATTGTCCCTACAAATCTACCAGATAGTCCAAATTGCCAGAGGAGCAAACAGCAGAGGAACAACTACATAGAGAAACGGAATTCAATTTATGCCCTTCTCTGAGATGAGACACTTATCAGACATATCAAGAAAGAGATACGTGTTTGATGGACATTACATAATGCGTTTCAAATAAGTAAAAACACAGGAGGACAGATATGAAGAAGACCCATCCCAACAACATGATTGTCTTCATGTTAAACAGTTCTATTTCTATTATCTCTGTCATACTGAAGCTTTCAAACCTTAGACCATTGCACCAACTGTCAAGCATAATACTGGTAGCATCATGCTGAGGACCTGTATCAGTACCAGTGGTACTGGTTTATCATGGAAAGAGGACATAATAATGAAGGAGGATATAAATTCTTCCGTTTCTTCACATCTTAGCAACTAATTGCTGAAACTTGGACTTGACTGGGTGATCACCTAGAGCACCCAGTTCTGTATGTAATGTTTTTAATGCCCATTTTAATGATTTAGTGTCAACACCCCATTCCAACAGATAACCCCATTGATTGCTTACTGATTTGAGGTTCTGACTGAAATTCCACCATCACATGTTCAAAAAGTAGGTCAAACCAACCAACTTTAACGGACACATGGTAGAAACTTTGCTGAAAACAGATTTAGCGATTTACATTCAACATCAGGTTAAACTTTAAAGGATGCAGCCACTGAATTTGGACACAGCAATAGTGAATGACATCCGTCATTCACTATTCGACATCCAGGCTGAGCAATTCAAATTCAGTTCCTGATGGCACAAGTTTCTTCCCATAAGGTCCAATCACAGGGCAGAGGACAACCTCACATTTGATGAGCAAAGAAGCAGCTTGGCAAGCCATTCAGCAATCTAGTGATAGCACAGCCCTGCAACTGCAACTCTAAAATAAAAACATGTAGAATGCAGAGCACAAAGGCCACAGAGCATGACGTAGTTTAAAAATTGTCCTTCCTGAAACGTGGCAACATCAAACTTTTTAATGCATTACAATTCATTAAATCATTCAATAAGTGTCATCATTACTTCCTATTTTGCACAGTACAATATTATACTTGCAATCACAGGATACACCGTGCCAAGCTTGCCTGTTTTTCAAAGTCAAGACAACAACACATAAATCACAAGTAACATCAAAACATATGCATTAAACACACCACAGAAAACTTTCACATGTCCCATAACTATGCCACATCAGATCTGAACTGTGTAAAAGAAAAAAGCAGCCTACACATAGAAAGGGGGTTTTAATGTTAACTCAGATTGAGATCTGTAATATTTAAAATGTTCCTCTGCAGGAAAATGTAATTCATATCCACGCTCAATTATATTTACTTGGTGGCTAAAAGAGCAAAAATATTTTTGACCCATTTTTTTCACTATATTTACTTCTTTCTGCATGTCATTTGCACCTTTAGGTGATAAAGTTCCTATCTGTCACTCATCACCTGATGGTCATCATGCCAAAACCAGAATGCTCTGCTATTTATTCTGCTACGAAAAATAAGTGTCTTTGCAGGTACAGAGCAAGTTTTTGTTTGTGATGCATGCCTTTTTTTTTTTTTTACAGATTTAAACTAAAACTTTCTTTTATACTAATCTGTCTTTTTGTTGTTTGTTTTGTTTGGTTGACAGCTGACAACTGGGAAGTGTTGGTGTTTACTTGCAATATATCTAATGACAGCACAGCTTTGATCAACGTATGCACATCTATATATATCTATATATACATATATAGATATATATCTATATATAGATATATATATATATATATCTATATATATAGAGAGAGAGAGAGAGAGAGAGAGAGAGAGAGATTAACAATACATTGTTTATCTCACAGTTCTGTAAACAAACAATATTACAGATATGTTCTGTTGTTAAAGAGTTAGAGTTAAAAGTACAGCACTAGATGAGGCTTAGGGAGTTGCTGAAGCAGACGGAGTTTAGGATGCAGAAGCAGCAAAGGGTGCTGAGGAATCTGAGTATTCACCTGATATACACTCGTTGGCCACTTTATTAGGTACACCTTGCTAGTACCAGGTTGGACCCCCTTTTGCCTTCAGAACTGCCTCAATTCTGCCTCAATTAACTGGTGCAGGTGATCCGAATTAACAGAACAAAATGTGGCTGGAGCAAAACAGAGACTTTTGAACACAAACTAACAGAAGCTAGAAAAAACATGAAGCAAAAGCATAACCAGATCCGAAAACCAAACTTGACAAAACATGAACAAGACGACAAAACTAAAGCATGACCAGGAAAATAAACAGAAACATGATTCAAAACTTGAACTGTGAAAAACATAAGAAAAAACCCGAAACCAAAAACCAAACAACCCCAAATCATAACACTCAGAGGCTTTGTTTAATTCAAAGTTTCAGTTTATTTGAAATAGAAAGAGGGACTGAAGCTGAAGGAGATAAAACATGATACAGATAATAAATAAAAAAGAAAAGTCTGTCTAATCATTGTTTCTAGGATGACTTAGTGAAATCATCTTGACTTGCTGTCAAATCTTGACAAAGGTAATATCATTGCCCTTTGCAAAAAAGCTAACTTTGTATAAAATTACACATTACATTAATGTAGAATCTAAAAAGCTGACAATAAATGAGAGAGCAGAAGATTTACAAGCAAGCATAGATGACCTAAGCGATTCGGTGGAATTTATCCATGCAGAGATGAAAGAAGTGTAAGGAAAGATGGCAAAAACCATCACCAGAGTTGGAAAGACAGAAGAAAAAGTGCAACAAATGGAAAATATGTTGCTTGAATTATCACGATACAAGAAAAGGTGAGATTTGAGACTTTCAGGGTTAAGTGAAGAAGGAGAAGATGTTTGTCACAAAGTCATCTCCATCTGCCAGAAGATAGCACCTAATTGCAAACAAAAACTACCAGATGTCATTGACAGTGTACACCGGCTGGGTCGTGTCACAGTTACGGGACGTTCTCGAGAAGTAATCATCCAGTTCTCCATGAGACACTACAGAGATATGATATGGAAGGCAGCACAGCAGGCAACCGTTCTGAAAGCAAACAACCTGCGATTCAAAGAGGACTTCTCCCCATAGGACCGTGAGAGAAGAAACATGCTGTGGCCACTGGTGAAAAGGGCACGTGAGGAAGGAAAAGTGGCTTTCAACATCGGTCCCAAGGCCTTCGCTGTTGACCAAGGAGGGAAGAAGAAAGAACTTATATTCTCTACTGATTAGAAGCTTTCTTAAATAATAACAACGAACAGTTAAGTCATGCTGTTAAAGTACTCAAGAAGCTCTTGGATAAAGCAGATGTTTGCTCTATCCAAGAAACTCATTCAACCTCAGATGATACAAAAATCTTGAAACACAATGGGGGACAAACTGGTTGGCACATGGTCCTACTCAATCAGCAGGAGTGGCAATATTACAAAAAAACTTCATGGGTGATGTTTTATGTTCAGTCTTAGATCCATATGGTCATTTTATTTTACTAGTTATATTACTAAATGAAGAAATAATATATTTATGGATACAATACAAAACCCGAAAATGTGTAGTTGATTAGGCGAAAAGATATTAGGCGAAAAGATTAAATACTTGTACGGAAAGTATCACAAAATGAATATCATACTAGGTGGGGACTTCAATTCTACCTTCAATGATGTTGTTGACAGATTTCCACCAAAACCTCACACAATTTCTAATGCAACTCTAGAAACCTTTCTGTTAACTTTTGGCTTGACTGATGTATGGAGGCAAGAAAATAATTCCAAAGTCAAATTTACGTGGCAAAACAAAACTGGCTCTTCCAAATCACAAATTGATTTTTGGCTGGTGTCTGACTTAGAAATAATGAAATTAAATCTAATATTCTTCCTGCTCCTCTGTCAGACCATAAAGTTATTTTAATTGAAAGAATTCAATCTAATCAGGTTATAGATAAAAACACACGACTTACTGGAAACTCAACACCTCCCTTTTTGACAACAAAACAGTGGAAGAAAGCATTAAAAAAACCATAACAAAGTATTGGAACAAAGCTTGCTATCAGAAGGAAGTTAGTAAAAACTGGGAATTTTTAAAATATGAACTCGGGAAATTATTAATGAAAACTGGATCTGAAAAAGCCCTTAAAAAAAAGAGAAACAGAATCTGAGGTAATAAAAGAAATGACTTTATTAAATAGTATTCTACCAGAAAATATATCTGAAGAGCAAAAAATTAGGTTAAATCAGCTACAATTAAGCTTAGACAATATTTTACATTTTTAAAGCTAAAAGGTGCTTACATTTGATCGAGACAGAAATGGTTAGAAGAGCGAGAAAAAAATTCTTGTTACTTTTTTAGGTTGGAAAAAAGACGCCAAATAAATAACAGCATTATAAAACTGATAATTAATAACAGTATTTGTGAATAGCCTGTTTTCAAATCAACTATCACCTTTTTTACTTCAAGTTTATCTTGAAAGTTTGGACTCTGGACAAATTCCACCAACAATGACCCAAAGTGTCATTAATCTGATTCCTAAACCACAAAAACATAAGCTCCTTATTGATAATTGGTGACCAATTACATTATTACAAAATGACTATAAAATTATAGCTGTATTGCTAGAAAACTTAAAGCTACTGTTGAAGAAGTGATTGGTGAGACTCAATCTGGGTTTATTCCTGGTAGATATATAACCAACTATATCAGACTTATATTAGATCTTCTGGATAACTTGGACTTAATAGAGGGAGAGGGTTTTATATTATTTCTGGATTTTTTTTAAAGCCTTCGATACTAGTCGGTCAGTCATTTTCTACTGCTTATTCCATAGTGGGTCACGGGGAAGCTGGTGCCCATCTCCGGCAGCCTACGGGCAAGAGGCGGGGTACACCCTGGAAAAGTTGCCAGTCCATCGCAGGGCAACACACAAACAACCTGCACACACTCATTCACACACCTATGGGCAATTTAGACACCAATTAACCTAACAGTCATGTCTTTAGACTGTGGGAGGAAGCCGGAGTACCCCCGGTGACTCGCCTTCGATACTATTGAACATTATTTGAAGCCCTAAAAATATTTGGATATGGTGATGTCTTCATTATAAGTTTTCAAATGTTATACAAGGATTGTAATGCATCAATAAAACTGCCACAAGGTTGTTCTAAAATATTTTATTTGAAAAGATGTCTTAGACAAGGATGCCCAGTCACCCCTTATTTATTTATTTTGGCCATGCAAATTCTATCAATTAATATCAGGGAAAATATTACAGGGATTAATGTTGCAAATAGAAATATTGTATTGCTTGCAGATGGTACAGCTCTGATTTTAAATGATAAGTGTGAGATTAAAAGATCCCTTGACATCATTAACATCTTCTCCAGTGCTTCTGGTTTGACCTTGAACATAGATAAATGTGAATTACTTTCTATCTATAAATCTCCTTTATCAGGCACATTTCTTAACATCCCTATAAAAGACAAACTTAAGTATCTGGGTATCACAATCATTAAAGACCAAATTCTAAGAAAAATTTAACCCAGTTATTAAAATAGTTGAGCAAAGATATAACCTGTGGCTTCAGAGAGATCTCTCTCTTTTAGGAAGATCTTATTTAGTTAAAGCAGAAGGCTTATCTAGACTGGTGTATCCTGCTCTTGCACTTGATGTCCCCAAACAAATTGGTGCCAATATTAATAAAAGAATTTTTTATTTTATATGGAAAAATAAAAGCCATTTTATTAGGAAAAATGAAAGGTGGCATATAAACCCTTGATTTCACATTGTTGAATGATTAATTCAAAGTTAAGTATTTAAAAAACCTTCTAAAAACAATCCCAATTATATCTGGAATGCTATTCCCAAATATAATTTTGACAAAATAGGAGGACTATCTTTCCTTCTTAGATGTAATTACAATATAACCAAAATACCCCTGAAGTTACCTTTGTTTCATAAACAGATGTTGTTAAGCTGGTCACTCATGTACAAACACAATTTCTCTCCCCATAAATATTATATCTGAAATACTGATGACATTAAATATAAAAATAGGAAAATTTGTTTTTATAAAAATGGTTTAAAAAGGGAATATACCTTGTAAGACAATTACTGAATCCAAATGGTCATCTGTTATCTTACTGTGAATTTTTGTCACCTTTTCAATTTCCTGTTACTCATAAGCAAGAAATAGTGTTTGATGCAATCCCCAGTGGTGTTACAGTTTGCGAGATATAGGACCCCAGAATGCAGACAAGCAGGCAGCGTGATGGTAAGTGCAAAGGTTTAATAACAAAAATCTCACTCACAGCTGGAGGCAGGAACAAAACAACAAACGGGCAGTCAAGACAGGCATGGCATGATCAAAAAACAAGACATGATCTGTGAACAAGACATGATCAGAGAAAAATGTTTCCGCGATGACTAACTGAACAGGTGTGTATATATGGAATGAAAACCAAGTGGAGCAAGGAGACAGATTAACTTGGAGCAGGTGAACCGAATAAACTTAATTAACAGAACAAAACGTGGCTGGAGCAAAACAGAGACTCTTGAACACAAACTAGAAAAACATGAAGCAAAAGCATAACCAGATCCGAAAACCAAACTAGACAAAACATGAACAAGACGACAAAAC
>JAHUTJ010009727.1:0-18338 GCA_036250325.1 Characodon lateralis
TCTGCAGACCCCACACACCCTGCACATAAACTGTTCAGAGCTTTACCTTCAGGCCGTCGCTACAGAGCACTGTTTACTAAAACCAGCCGCCACAGAGACAGTTTCTTCCCCCAGGCGGTTTCTCTGTTGAACATTCAATAAAGTACAAAACAACAGCATACAGATGTTGCAAATGCACCTTTTTATTATATATGTGTATATTGTACATTGTAAATTTGTATATTCTGTAATGCAAAAACAGAACAAAAGAGCAAAGTGTACCAGAGTCAAATTCCTTGTTTGTATGCACGAACTTGGCAATAAAGCTGAGTCTGATTCTGATATGCTGTAAGATGGTAAAGAGTGTTGAAAACCAAAGCAGTAAGACTTTGCTAGAAACAAATTTCAACATTTATATTGTTTCCAACATTACAGGGCATGTGGATAATTCTCCATAATAGTGTACTACCATTACAACACATTTACAGTCCAACATTTCTGTATGTTCATACAAGACACATTAGGGGTTTTTAATTCTGTGTATGGTAATCATAAACAGGTAAAAACAAGGAACAGTGTAGTAGCATAAGAGACTGTAAATTAAGCTTCAAAAAATCATTGACATGTATATTCATGCGCCAGTTGCCACAGGTCACTCTGTGATTGTTGTTTCTCATTTTAAATCTGATTTTAAATGACTGCACAGATGCATAGAATCAGTGGACAGTGCCTTGATGAGCAAATATCAAACTGATTAATTCATTAGAGTTCCTCCAAGTCACCATAAATCGATGTGTCACTCTCCAACTGCTAGCTGATGCAGAGGTCAGCAGACAGTCTATTACATTCATGTTTAGCTTTTAATACAAAACACCATTATGATGTTGAGGATGAGAGAACCCAGAAGCCTGATAAGCAGGATTTTTAGTGACCTTCAGCAAAATAATTCTGCTGAGAAGAGTACATTGATTTACACCATTAAATCTAATATGATACATAAAGAAACAACTGAACTTCTTTTCTACTACATCATTAAAAGTAATTGTTCCTCTCCTTACCATGCTCTCGTTTAGTACATTAAGATAAAAGATGCATTGTCACGTTTTTTATACACTTGTCTATTTCTTTCCGTAATATTTGATAGTCATTGCACAACAGATTTCCCAGCAGGTAGCATTATTTTCAAGATGTATTTAGACTCATTGCCTCAAATTCACATGTTTAAATGTACTGTATTTTGAATTTACATTTGCCTTTTTTGATGAAGAAAATTAAAAATAAAAGTGTCTGAAAATAACGAGATTATTTGTTTAAAAAAGTAAAAACAGAACGTGACAAATCTATGTAAAATGTTTAGTTTCTATCTCCTTTTATTATATTTGCAGTACTAATACCTCTGATGAACATTTCTATTATCAATCAGTTTTGCACTTTGGAGCTTTTGGAAGGCTTGCAAACGTCAGTTAAATTATATGGTAATAATATTGCATGAAGGCAAAGTTCTGCTCACTTGAAGGTCATATTTTTCCTCGTTTATTTACCAATTGGGAAAAATATACCATCACTCCAGATTCCACATCATTCTCAAGGTGTCTGGCAGCCAGACACATTTAGATTTTTTTGACAATCTAATTAGTAACCACCCCCCCTGTTTTTTCCATGCTCAAATGACCTCCGACATCCTTCTAAAACAGTCATGTTTTAGAAGATGCCTCTTGATTATAGCACTGATTAGGAAACAGTTACAAAAATGTGCTCTGTTTATTTTGCTATTGTTTCAATGTTAAGAAAACTGACTGCAGGGTAGATTAGCCGTGGCTGTTAAATGAGTTTTGAAATCTTAACAGTCTAGCTTTAACGGTAATGCTGTTAAATGTCATAATGAAGAAACCTCAAAAAGCTAATTAAAGTCTCACACTTTTACAGAACTATCAGAGATCTTGACTGTTGATCTTTTTTGGGATTTAATAAATTTTTTGGGATCTGTGTTTTCGTTTGCATTCCATGGTACAATATAGTATTTTTGGTTTCTAGGTTCAGTTTTGTTAAGTTTATCCAACTTATTTGGTTCTTTGATTTTTCCATGCTTTGTCTATCAGTTGGTATTACTTTCTGATCCTGGTACACTGGGTTTAGATTTGTTTTTTTTAAACATGTGCTTTTGATGTCCCAGAGTTTAAATATAGTCTCATTATTTCAGTTCCTCTGTCAGATCTTTATCAGAGTTTACAAGCTTCTTTCATCTCATGTGTTGCAATTTGCATTTGTAAAGGTGCAATATATGTTTAAAAATATTTATGCACCACAAATTAAAATTCACATGGTTGTTGCCACCATTTGCACTGGAAATATGAGGCTATGATGACTGAATAATAATTTTGACAAAAGAATATCAGTTTTTCATAATGCTAACAAAATTTAATTTGCTCTACCACTGTTAATAAGGATGACAGGAAAAAAGAAATGCAGCTGCAATCAAATCACCGCTTATTGGTTACTTTTTATGTATAAGCCGGTTTTAGCACAGCAGCACAGCTAGGTTAAACAGGAACTCAAAACTCTAAAACTTCCACAAACTATTGCTTTAAAAGTCAAAGGATATTTTATTATCTTTTTATTGATATTTCCTGTATGGCAACCATTTAGGTAAATAATTGATATTGTGAGTTATGTTTAGTATTGGTGCTCCTGCAGATTTTAATATAGATGATTTCCTTGGGGTGATGTAAAAGGTATTTTCCTGCTTACAGATTTCCTTTTTTTTTTTTGTCACAGTTAAAAGTGTGACAAAAAAGATCATATAACAAGTTTCGACATCAGACAAAATTAACCTAAGTAAAAAAAAAAAAAAAAAGACAAATAATTAAAACACAAAAAGCATCCAAATTAACCTGGCCCTATTGCCCCCTTGTTAAACCATGAATTCGCTGTCATTAAGGCCATTTTGATTCAGTTTAACTAGCTACACCCTGGCCTTATTACTGTCACACCTAAAGAATCAAGATTATATGACCAAATGAAGTAGGCTAAAGGGTCTCAAAAAGCAATGCATCCTGCCCTGATCTAAAGAAATTCGAGCACAGATCAAAAACAGTCTCTGACATTGGTCAGTCTTGAAAGGTTTAAAAGCCATTGCTAAATTTTCAGGATTCCAGTGAAGTACAGTGAAATTGAGAAAACATGGAACAGTGTTGAACCCTAAGAATTGCCTCCCAACCAAAAGTTCTCCACCAGTGCTTCAGCAAGTCATCCAGGAAGTCACAGAAGGACCCAGAAAAACCTCCTAAGTACAGCACTCCTATAGATAAATTCAGTGTTCTTGATTCAACACTAAAAAAGATCAAATATAAGAACAACAAAATGATGGGGAAAAAAGCCATCCTGGGAAAGTTCCAAGGCGAAAACCACTGCTGATGGGGAACAAAACAAAAGCATATCATATTTTTGTCAATTCAAATCAAAACAACAACTTCTTGAACCCCAAGGCTTTTAGGGAAATATTCTGTGGACTAATGGGACAAAAGTGGAACTTTTTGGAAGGTGTGTCCTTTAACCTCATGTGTAAAACTGTCGAAGCCTTTCAAGGAACATCTTAGCAAGAGTCAAACATGGGGGTAATGGTGTGATGGTCTGGGACTACTTTGCTGCCTCAGCACCAGGATGACATGCTGTAATTGATGAAACCATGCATTCTTTTCTCTGACTCTCCCTCAAACAGTTTGTGACCTTAAGCTCAAATGCACTTGAGTTATGCTACAGTTATCAGAAATATACCAGCAAGTCCACCTCAATTCACTTGAGGTGCTTTTGCATGAGCTTAAACAGGCAATTGCCATTTCATGTGTGGCCTTGTAAGGTTGGTTGTGATACTTTTGTGATACTTTTTTTCTTCAATAAATGAAATATTTTCTGAAACATTTAAGTGGAACAGAAAAGCAAGGTAGAGTATAAACACATTTCCATGGCACTGTATTTCTTTGCCAGATGATGAAAATCCACAAACAGAAACTCAGCAGCCACTTTATTATAAAAATGTGTTTTATACCACAATTAAAACTTATAAAGACAAAAGAAAACTTGGAAATAACCCCCCATGTCTTTGTTTTATAGACCGCCACTGTGAACTTGTATGTCTTTGCAATGCTGCAAAGTACCAGTTTGATATTTAATCTTTTGTTCAAGATAAAGTGGCAAAAGTGTACAACCATAACAAGATAGCAAGAGTTTGAAGAGTAGAACTACACTAACAGGTTTACAGGTGAAATTTGACTTTCAAAAGCAGAAATGTATCCTTAATTTTACCTAACATTATTATAAAATATGATGTCGTTTTGTCTTTTGTCACTGCTGCTGAAACCGTAAGGTCTGATACTCCTCCAGGGCAGCTCATGTGGTATGTCACCAGCCAGAGACCTGTGTCTGACCAGCAGTGTTTTGTTCAGGTGCGGACCTCTCGGAGTGCCAGAGTGTCACTTACCTGTCTGCACCTCCACCCACACACTCGCTTTAATCCTCTAAGTGTAGTGTATGAAAGCAGTGCACATTAACAAAGGCTGTCCTTTAAGCCTTGAGCTGAACAGATGTGTTCAGGATGTGACTTTTTTTTTTAATGGAAAGGTTATTAGGAGTCCCATACCGCTTTTAGCATTTCAATGCCTGAGCAAATAAGATGACAAGAAAAAACGTTTGGGATGAATGTTAAGTACTTGCCTCTAACAACTTAAATCAGTTGTCTGGGTTGTCACAAGAAGGAATACATTGGATTCTCTTAATATCTTTTCAACAACATTTTAAAAGGGATATGGTCAATTTCCATAAAAAGTATACCAGTATAACAGTAAGTGTAGGTTTTTACTTGCAAACATGTGAGTCTTAGATCTCGCATAAGGAAAACACCATAATAACCACTGCAGGACCTAAATAATCCCATTATTTGAATGCACTATTCTTGATACAGTCTAATGAATTGGCAATGCTTCCTGAGTTGACCATGCACTCTTCTTCTTATCCTAAATAGTATCTATGCTCTTTGTAGGTGTTTCTGACCTACATTTGTCTTGTTTTTTAAGACCCTCAGAGAGAAACCAAATCCTTTGTGACAGCACCTTGCATCTGTCATGTTCTTGGTTTTTCTTGCATTCTGTTATGGTTTTGTTTGCTGTCTTTCTTTTTTGTATTTTACCATGTTTCTTTAAAGATGTTCTCATTTTGGTTGTCTTGCTTGTTGGGTTTTTTTTACATAAAATTTTTTTTGAAAGACTTTAGCTTTTCATTTGCAGTGGTGTGTTATTTCATCTTTTTGTTTGCCATCTTTGTTTTTCTTTTTGTGGTGCAGATGCTATCTGCTGATCCAAACCAACCTGAAAACCTGCACTTGGATCTCTAACAAAAATATATTGGGAAAGATGACACCATTCTGTCACATTTTGATTTCAGAAACTTTAAAGTCTGTGCCATTTGTATATTCTAATATGACTCTGTACATATCAGGAAAAACATATGCCAAAATATTCATGCAGCTTTTCACATTGATTAAAAGTAAGGGCTCCTGGGCGTGACCCTGGTGGTGTAGGGGTTTAAGCACGCAACCCATGTCCAAGAGGCTTTGGTCCTGGATGTGGCAGTCATGGGTTCAAGTCCTGACCCTGGTGATGTTTGCAGGATGTCTTCCCCTCTCTCCCCACCTCTGTTTCCTGTCTAACTACTCTCATAAAAACTCTGGGAAAAATAAAGGCCACTAGTGATGCAAAAAACAACTAAAGGATCCTTTCACTGTAGTAAGTAAAGTCAATTCTAGGGAAATGCCTTTGTTAGCTTTATATAATTAATCCACACCATGTTAGGTTACACTGCACTCAGTACAATAACGAACAAAGTATTAAATTAAGTTCTCCAAAACCCTGAAAGGGAAGGAGCAGAAGGTTTGACCCTGGCTGAGGTAGATACAAACATGACTTGTAACTAAAACATTCACTTCTAGAATCTGTCATACCACTGACGTTTATCTTTTCAGCAGAGGTTTTATCACCTCAAACAGATCACATAGCATACTTCTGAATAAAGTTGTAGTTGAATCAAAACAAGGGACAGAAAGTCTGCTTGTATATCAGAGGGCTTGGTTATGACTTGTAAAGATCCCCTGTTTGTTTCTGAGTGATTTGTGGGGAGCCTTTAGAAATGTTCACCTGACATCTTTTAAAGGGAAAAAACTTACTGCTTCTTCATCCAGGGCTGAGGGATGAATGTTTCTTTTACGTTTGTGAGGTTGGTGGGAATTAAAAGACTAATAAGATCAGTTTTGGTTGTCAGCTTGACTTTAGAACATATAAAATATGGTTAACCATAAAATATTTATTTCAAAGAAATTAAAGAATAGATGAGCCTGCATTTCATATTATGGACTGCTCTTGCCAAATGTTTCCTTCTTGTTATGCACTGGTTTTTAGAGATAAAGTCTTTCAACAATATGATGATGTGATGGATTGTTAAGGATATTTGTTTAGTGTCTCACCATGCTTTATTATCGCTCCCTTTTTATCTTTTTTTTTATACGTGTCCTGTCCAGCAGAGTAGCACTCAGAGTGCCAAGAAGAAGCCCAACAGATTTTCTTTCACATGTAGAGCAGTACGGCTTACAGCAACAGCAACATCACTGAAAAGTACAAGGTACTAATTAACACAAGATGTATTTAGTGGCAACAGCAGCTCAAAATAGAAGATATCTTTATATCTGCGAATACCTGAACCCAAACACCTGTGGGTGTGTGTGAGCATGCTTGTGTATATAAGAATATTCAATATACATACAGACCTGCCCTACAGGTTCCGAGGCAGACATGGAGGAGATTGGAGCCACAGACATCCAAAGGACCCCCAGAGTACAGGGCCCCTGGACCACCACGCAGTCCCCCTTTCTATACAAGTCACATGTAAAGCCGTATATTGTGCTCTCTTCCAAACAAGCAAGAATACAGATATATGGTTATAAAATAAGGCTTGTCAAAAGCCTTGTCAAAAGTCATTTTTGGTACATTTAAAACAATAAAAACAGAGTATTAATTTAGTATTTCTTGATGCTAAAATGGTCTAACTTGTGTTTTCTTTCTGAATTCCCATGCCTCTGGACTGAACTTGTCTTACTGTCAGATTCAATTTAAAATACTATTTTTACTCACAATGAATCAAACATCCCAAGTTAAATAGACATTATTTTGCTATTACCAATTTTTTGTGCTGCAAACATCTGCCTCACTCTACAAAAATAACTATCCCTGCATGGTGTGATGTTGCATGCATGGTATGCTTCTGCTTTACAAATTATATCAATCAGCCAGTACATCTGCTTCTCTGCTTGAAATGTGTCATCTGCAAAATGAGAATGACAGTAAGATGAATTAATGATGATAGGCTGCAGTGATTTCCGGAGATTAAAAAAAAAAAATCAATCTTCTCGTAAAACTCTTTTGAGACCTAGGTTAATTTTGTCCTTGCTATGTTTTCTTGATATATCAAATATCTATATATATATTATTATTATTATTATTTTTTTAAGGCTGATTATTAACAATAACATTTATTTTCACCCTTAACCCAACAATTCTGCCACCGTCACAGCTGTAGGGGGAAATGTGTTTCAAAATCATGTAAAGTGTTTTATATTGGATTTTTTATGAATTAATAATATCAAAAAACATTAATAAGCAGTGTCAGCAAATTCGCCCCCTTCTGTAGATTCAGAACCTAACTACTGTGCCAATTTACAGCCTGTTTACAATGATCTTCTCCCAACTTTTTTTTTTCTATTTTCTGTATTTAGAAACTAGATAATTTCAAGCTATTTCACATCCTTGTTCCCATCCAAATACCTCATTTTTACCCTGCAGGCCCGAAAGGATAATAATTCCATTACATTGTCAATTTCATTACGTTGCCAGTTGTTTTCCTAGTGGTTATCCTTAAATTAGTGACCAATAATTAGATGCATTCACATTAAACCTTTCATTTAATCTATGGAGAAAATTCCTTAACCTTTCTCTAAAGTTATATGAAAAAAGATCTGTCGATCCAGACTATTTCCCTTGCAATTGTCTAAATGTTGAGCCCAACCATCCATCCATCCATCCATTCTCCCATACATTCGTTTGCCACTGTGTATGCAAATAATATGCAAATGCAAATAACTAAATTAATGAATAAGGTGGCGTCTGTGCAGCATCTTGTTTAAACTCATCACCAAGAACAATTGCTCACAACATGCAGAGCATCTGAGCAGCTTGAGGGCTTGTTCGAAGGATGAAGGGAGAAAACTGCAGAACCCACAAAGTCGTACTTTGTTCCTCAGTCAAAAGCTACCAATCCATCCATCCATCCATCCATCCATCCATCCATCCATCCATCCATCCATCCATCCATCCATCCATCCATCCATCCATCCATCCATCCATCCATCCATCCATCCATCCATCCATCATCCATCCATCANGAAGGGAGAAAACTGCAGAACCCACAAAGTCGTACTTTGTTCCTCAGTCAAAAGCTACCAAGCCATCCATCCATCCATCCATCCATCCATCCATCCATCCATCCATCCATCCATCCATCCATCCATCCATCCATCCATCCATCCATCCATCATCCATCCATCCATCCATCATCTTCATGAATTTTGAGTAGTGAAATGAGTGGTATTTTGACAAACGTTTGTAGGAATTCCTCTCAGCTGTATTACTGTCGCTGTTTTTTTCACTCCAAAATATTCAGATGTGCTAAATCAATTTTTTCAGGGGTAAGCTGTGCTAAAATAATCACCTGAAATTTTTAAACAGTATATAACTGTGTCTTCCTAGTTTTTTTTTTATTGCACTAGCCATAGTGTGGTGGACTACATTACAATAGGGAAACAAAAGAAGAGTTTGATTCTTCAGTGTGAAATTTGGGATCTTCATCGAGCCAATCTGAAATAAAGAAAAAGCATGGAACCATACATAAACATAAGATAAGAGAATGTGTCAACAAAAAAACAAAAAAAAAAACAATAAAAACAATCAAAAACATAAAAGCCATTTTAAACTTGAGATCTTTGACTTAGTCTAGAAAATTATGATTTAGTCTAGTGTCTAGCTGAGCATAAAATTTGAGACTTTCAATGAGGAAATAAAAAAAGATAAACATTGAACTGGTTCCAAATATTATAATCTCCTGTAGCACACTAGATAAAAATTAGGTAAGAAATCTTTCTCTAGTTGTGGTCATCAGTAGCTTCCTGTGCATAATGAAAGGGGTTTTTCTAACACATGAAAGTTCTTTTTCATGAATGAAAGGATGTGCTGAGGCAGGACGTTACATTCTCTGCAGAGACATTTAATTCTCTTGTTTAATTGCATTCAGCAATTCTTTTGTTCAAAGTTTATCTTCCAGTTTTTCCTCTCACAATCCAATTCCCATTCACACCAATGCCACACAGTGATGAAGGCTGGACTACTTAAATGGATCAGTAAAACTGAAACAAAAGACTCAAAGAATTAGAGTGAATATTAGATTCATTTTTAGTCATTCTGAAAAGGTTTCAGGCAATAAATATTTGTGTGAAAATAGTGTAAAATGTTAAGATTTAAACAACAGACATTCAAATGTCTTAACTAAAAAATCCAAAATAATGTAATAGAGAAGAAAATGTGCAAGTTTATGTGAAAATTATAAAAACAAAAACAGAAAGCTGTGAAGAGTCTATTATTCCTCAGCATCACCGCATCAAAAACTGTAACCGGTTTGCATTGTAACAGAACAAAGTATCAACTGCTTCAGAGAGAGAGTATTTAAGAACAAGCTACGGACAAGCTAAAAGGCAAAATCATAACTTATGCTAAAACACTGTGTAGGTTAAGCACAGAGAATAGGCCAAGAAACACCTGAAGAAATATTTTAACAGTTTTGCATAAAAGTTTAATGAGACTGACTCTTAATGGAGCTTGCAAGGGGAGATTCTGAATAACTAATGGCAACAGAGCACTTTGGGTATGAGCTGCAATGTCTTCAGGTTAAAGATGGACTAAACCTGTGTTCTCAGATCTGCTTTGAGTCTCTTGTAGCTGCTTTATTCAAAGGAAAAAGTCTGTGCAACATTCATGACAGCTTCGATCTTTATGCAGGACGATGCTCAATCACATGCAATCGCTGCACACCTTACTTGCATTTTGAATATATAGAATATTGCCCAATGTGACATTTGAGGCGAAGCAAGTCAAAGCACATCCTTGAACAAAAATTAATTTGACTACATAAGTCGCTTCAGCACCCAGTTTGATGAAATGAAATGAAATAATAGTGAATGCTAAAATGGAGAAAGTGGTGGAAGACCCAAAATATATATCAACAACATTTTGTTGTAATTCTATACATAGTTGTTCCAAAAAATATTTATTTTTCTCAGTTGCACTTTTGTAATGTAAAGTGAAAGGGTGATAATTTGATCTCAGGTAGCTATAATCAGGCATGTCAGCTGTGTAGCCGTGGATTGTTTATTTTAACAACAGACATGCTAACTCGTACGTTTTTGCACAGATTTCGGTTCAGAGAGCAGCCCCCTCAAATAGAAAGAAGTGATAAGAATGTTCCTGCATCTTAGTCAATATTACTTAATGTGATCTGTAGGAGTACATTGCAAAGATTTGTTTACAAATAGCGAACACTATAAACACTTCTCTAGGGTTGTGTGTCCGTGGCTCATCGTTTCCCTGTAATGAACTGGCGACCTGTCCAGGGTGTACATCGCCTCTCACCCAAAGACTGCTGGAGAAAGGCACCAGCTCCACTCATGACCAAGCAGGTATAGACAATGGATAGATAGATGTAGCCCTCCTCTAGTAGCTAAGCCACGGTTGTCCGGGTTTTTTGTTTCCAGGAAAATGCAAACTGGCCCATGCCTACTGCTGTCATAGTTTTAGTATATTTAGCATTAAGTCAAAAGACTTCAAAGTACACCTTCGTAGAGCAAGGTATTTGAAGGAAATTTTAACTTGACAATTTTTCTGCTTACAGGTACTTTTAGTGGCTGTGAGTTAGAGGCTTAAATTTTAAGACAATCAAATTTATTTTTTATTGGGGTCAGGGTTACGTTGGTCTTCATAATCAGTTGGAGATGGACTTACTCAGCGGCCTGAATGCCTTGTTGCTGAAAAGCGCTATATAAATAAACTTGACTTGACCCGACTTGACTAACAGCTTCTGTTTGCAGATTTTTTTAATTAAAAAGGGGTAAAGGTTAAAAACATCTTGCCGAGATATCCGGAATTACAGAGTTTGCTCAGTCTGGTTGTTGGAGTCTTTGGTAACATTACAAATGCAAATACTTCCAGCTTTGCAATTAGGTTTATTAAATCCTACCTCATCTTTGACTCAAAAAGCGCTGAAAAGGTTTTCCAAGAAAGGCCTTAGCATAATAATTTATCAAGAACTTTTTTAAAAAGCGGCAGCGTGAACCCACGCATGCACAGAGAGACCATAAACTGGGAATTGCACTTTGTAACTCTTTGCTGCAAGGCAGCAGTGCTAACAACTCTTCCACTGTGGAATTTATAAAGAAATAAAACTGTAACAACAGCAAAACTCAACAAGCAAACATGCATAACATTAGAAAACTCAAAGTCATGTCCAATATGAAGTAGGAAGAAGTGAAAAAAAAACAACAACTAATGAATTCAAATAAAATTGTCCAAGATTCTCCCAAGTACATATATTTCTTAATCCTTTTTTTGGTAATTATCTTTCATTCACATCATAGAAATGTTTGTAGTTGAAGTAGCTGTCTTTGTCAGTTAAGTAACACTAAAATAATAAAGACGCCGTCATCCTGAACCTCCAAAGTTTTATTTTAAAACTGTTTTAAAAATGTCCCTGCTATGTTATCAAAATGAACTTGTGTGGCCATCTGTGTCACATGAGCACATCAGCTGATGCCAAGCAAAGAGACGGAGGAAAAAAGAGGACGTCAGTTCATATATCATTTGCTTATAGATACACGCAACTAAAAAGCTCTTTAAGATCCAGAAATGTGTTTTAGCATCAGCCTCTGACATACTGTAAGTTTAAGAGTTTTAATACCTCAGCCATTTGGCTCTCCAGTGGTAGCTTGTCAGGACTTTCAGTCATTTTTGTGTAAAAGTGTCAGTCACTGAACACGGTTCCTGGAAAAAAAACTGACAGAACATAACAATAATCCACATCTGTAAGCAGCAATGTACTGTAGCTCCATGTTAGCCAAAGAGCAGAAGCACATCAATTTACTATAGATACATCTGTAGATAGGACTGGCGACCTGTCCAGGGTGTACCCCGCCTCCCGCCCCTAGACTGCTGGAGATAGGCACCAGCTCACTTGCGACCCACTATGGAAGAAGCGGTAGAAAATGATGACTAACTAACATCTGTAGATAAAAAAAATCATATTACACAGAGGTGCAAGCAAGTGGTAAATATGGACTGTGCTAACTTCAATCCATCCATTCAGCTGAATATTTAATTTTTTATTTCCGAATAAACTTGTTCAGGGCTGGAGTCCAAAGTAGCAGCCATCAGATGAAGATGTGGCACACCTGGCACCACCTGTCTATTGTACGGCAAACACAGAGACAAACACCAATGCAATTTAATTGAATTAGGTTAAGTTTATTTCTAGAGTGCCAGTTCACAAAACAAACTCTTAAGATATGAAGAAAAAGTTATACAGACAGTTTCCAAGTCAAGTGCATGCATTCCAAGTTGATCCTAGTTATCAAACAATACAGTCGCATTTAGTTTATTATTCAATGTGGATGCACACATCCACTCACACATAAGGGCAACTAAGGGTTGCCAGCTAACCCAACAAGCTTTTTTTGGACTGCTAGATGGAGTACCCATGGAAAACCCACTCATCTATGGGCAGAACATTCATTAGAGCACCCCATTTGTCATGTTTATGGGTTAGATATTTTTTCTTTACATTTTGCCAAGAATTATTATTTTGGCTATATTTTGAACTGTTTTTAAAATCACATTCTGACACATTTCACCTTTATGAAAGTGGAGTATAATTGTCATTTTGTTTTCAATTAGATCCCATCTTTGCAATGAGAAAATCTGATATGTTGGTTGTATGTGTAAAATGCCCAAAGGGCAATACCTGTGTTACGCATAATGGAGGGACAAACTCTGACATGAGTCCATCACAGGGCTCATGAACTTAAACCACAAATAATAACATGATAAAAATTGATTTATACTGCTCACTTTCTGTGTAGAAAGTGAGCAGTATATATAAATTATATGGTGCAATACAGAAGATTCAGGCACAAGAGAAGCAGATTTTTTCAACCTGTGATAAGAATGCATCTATCAGTTGATTAACATTACATTTATACCACATATTTAGACTATTCTGTTTCTTTGTGCAGTTATAAAGTGACTCCAATTTGTGCAAATATCGGGGGGTTGCCACACCACACATGATGCACAGCTTCTCTCGTGCTGTAGATGGTTCTTCTGGTTGCAATGCTTTGTGTTGCTGTCATGCTGCAGAACCTGACTACTCAAACTAAAATAATGTATGTAAGCTTAACATTAAATGTAAACCTCACAGTTTGTGGTTGAGGGACAAAATGTGTTAAAATTATCTGCTGTCTCTATGGAGAGCAACAAGCTGTTTTTTGCCTGACTTCATTGTGTAAACAAATGACAAAAGAGTCTATTTCAGTCTATTTCAAATACGTCTTGACACTAATTTTAAAGGGAAATAAGTTATAGTTAAAAAAAAAAAAAAAAACCCCGGTTCCGGAACATAAAGCAGGATCTTTTGGATTGACTTTTTTTTTCTGCTGCCCCATACCCATCTCTTTCTGGGCACACAAAAGTTTACTTTTGTTGTATTCTGGATTAAATAACAGAAGAATTGTGATTTTTTTTATTGCCATCTAAACTGAACTCATAATTCAATGCTCACTGGCATTCCGTCAAGGTTAAAGATCAGATTAGGATTCTTTCAGTGTTGTATTAGACTCTATGGCTGTAAAAGGTTGAGATGTATTCAACCTTTCAGATACTGCTGATACATTCATGTTGGTTAAGTGGCAATAAAAGCAATTCCTTTTGACAGTTTTTAGTTCATCTCAAGTTTAAGGTTTTGTTTTGGCAAAACAAAAGCAAATAAAAAAAAATACTATATAAAAGGCTGGAGGCCCCAGTTTATTATTTTAGGTGTGATTGTGTGCAAATTTAATAGCTCACATTTGAAAATTAAAACAGAAGCAATATTATAAATACTGATGCAGAGGAAGAAAGGCCCACAATAACTTTCTCTGCTGTTAATAGTATTCAAATGGCCTCCAAAACCCAAGTATTTCACAAAGTGGTTGTGTAATTGATAATTTGTTTGCAATGGTTTAGAGGAGATGGCAGGTATAAAAAAAAAACTTGCCATACTTTCTTTTTTACATAACTTTGCTCATTTAGTTTGTAATGTTTTTAGCTTTTAGTTATTCATAAGGTTGTGCTTCTCAGACAGTTTTTCCTTGATTCCCGCACATATTTCAAGAAATTGGTCTTTGACAGATGCCCTGTGTAATATGCATGCAATTAGAAAGGCTGCCTTTGCTGCTCCCCATTAATTAGCTCTACATTTGCAGTTTAAGAGAGGAATATTTACCCGTAAGAGTAAATGAGACAATTAGATGATGTTTATATTAGCCACTTATGCAACTTAAATTCTCAGATGACCCACAGATGATCAGTTTAAAATATTAATTTGCATACCATCCATATTCTAAGGAGCAAGATATTGCCACCTTTTCACATTGCGCCCCAATGACACCCATTTCTTCTCGTTTCACTTGTGATTAAGTTTCTCTAGCATGACAGTGTCCCAGGGAATACTGATTCTTAAGGTGCAGGAACCACAGCAAAGTGCAGCATTACTGTGTAAGCATCATACCAAGCCAGATAGACTGCTGTAACATTGCAGGATACATGGGGAGGTGGTTTGACTCCTCTGACCACTGCACTACTTAATATGCAGCTGAAATATAGGCAAGGATCCAAGAGAAAGAAAAAAAAGACAAATTTTACCACAGAAAGGCTGACGCATAGGCTTGAGAAGCACCAAGCTGTCATAGCAGTCAAGGCAGTCTGTGCTCATAACTGCTTCAATACCATACACCAATATGTTTTGACAACCCTAAGCTTAAGAGACGCAATTAGGAGAGGGCAAGAGCCACTTATCGGTTGGAGGGAGCGCAGATTGAGAGCTGAAGAGAGGCGAGCAGCATTAAAGATCAGTTTTGTCAGAAAGATAGGGACACGGTTCTGTCGTTTCTCTTGAGCCCCCACCCCATGCTTCTCTTTTCCAGGTCAGTATCGGATATAGCAAAGGAGCCAAACTGCATAAAAGGAGACAGCTTTAAACACCCAATCAGACCATTTTTTTAAAGCTCGGGCTTAGGGTTTTAAGAGCAGAAAAGAATATGAAAAAGCCTTCCCTATTGCAAAAACTGTATGAAAAAAAATTTATAAATAATCTTTAGAAATATTTTTTCTATATAATAAAGCATGTTTTTCTTTTGTTTTGACAAAGATGGATTGGTGTTAGGTTCAAAGTTATGTGCGACAGTGTTGTAAAGGCCAGCAAAGATTTGTTAAAATGTGGTCAGAACATTCAAGGTCAGTGGTGATGGTGGGCACAGCATAAAACCCTGCCAGGCATCAGTGTGGGTGCAGCATAGTCTGTGTTATTGGGCCAGCAGTAACAGTTTGCCATCTGTCATTCAGAAACGATACTGTAGATAACTCAGAGGGGAGAGAGAGCTGAGAGTTAGTTTAGCCTCTGGTTTATCAGGTGGCTTTGAAAGGTGTTGAAAGCAGTGCTAAAGAAATCTTCTAAAGTCAAGGTAGAGGAATCAGAGATGTAGAAGACATCTGTGCTCCTCTTGGTCCTGTGGCTAAATTGAACAGGGGTTCTGCTGTGGGTTGACACCAGCAACCAGAAACTGGAGTATCAAAATGGGCTCAGAGCAAACAGACTGATACACAACGTACACTACTGAGATAAAGAATCCATAAAAGTACTAGACTTAATACAACATATTATTACTATTTGCACATTAGTGTAATATCAAATCAACTAGGTGGAATATCTGTAACAAACAACAAATGGGTTTTTATGACATATCATAAATTTGCTTTTCAATTGCTTTCAGCTGCTTTTTGGCTCATAATAGTTATATTAATTTCCATGACCGAGATTTTGTTTGATGTAAACAAGCATGACAGAAGTACAAGTGCACGAGGACGCTGAAAGTTGCACAAGTGTTATGTTACCTGTGAAATCCTGAACATCCACCCAAGACAAACGTAGAGACAGTGGAGTCTCCAAACCAGTCTGCCAGTGATTGACTGCAGTGGAAACAGAATTGTTACTGTAATGTGCACAGTCCATCATCATTATTTTACTACAGCAACTGTGTCAGCGGAATATGTCGTATTACTGGGCCATGCAGTGGTTTGTACATGACTCACTTTTCTCCACGTAATCAGTAGGACATTTGAATGTTTGATGATGCTGCAGTAATTTAGCCATCAAATTATTCTGAGGACACCAGATATCTTACCACTCATACTCCTTGTGTCTGCTTGCAGCTAGTTTACCCTCAGCAGGATGTTGTATAACCCTGGAATATCACTTTAAGCTAATACTGCACAAGTTATGATTGGAACCGAAGTTAACATGCAGTCAGACAGCAGCTGCAGTCAAACACTCCATTCCTTTTGCTCAGACACTGGGAAAATATGAGTTGTAGCTAAAGCTAATTATTCTGGCTAAACATGCAAAAGGGCAGTTATAACATTTAACATGATCAGCAGATACTTAGTACTGAGCAAAAAGACAGAAAAACTGCTTTAAAAAAAGCATTTCTGACATGATGAATAGAACTGAAACTAGAACTGTTCACCCTAGCCGTGATGTGGACTGTTATGTTTCCTTTTTTCAGGTTTGGGTCGTTCCAATTGTTCTGTTGAAAAAGTATTTTTTTATAGAGAGAGTGTTGTTGGATAAGGAGAACTCCACCCTCTTCACATGTTTACTTCCATGAAGTACAGTTGTGTTTTTTGTATAAATGATTTTTTTCAGCAAACGTCGTAACTCCATCAGGTTTTTGTGTTGCCATATCCATTTGACATACTCTTATTAAAAGGTCTAGATATTGCATCAACATCCATATATGTTATGTTCCTCTTGTTTTTAAAAGAGAGGTGGCTCCAAAAGCTTTTTGTAGTCACAAAGTGCATTTAAAATTACCCATCTGTTTTAAAAAGCCATGGGAAGGTCGATTATGATTAATGTATGTTTCATGCTTTCAAAGGTTTTATGGCTCTAACATATAATATTTGCTCTTTAACATAGAAATAAACTTGAAATTCATTCAGACGTATTTCAATTACTTATCTCCAAAGAGCTCCATAGAAATAAATAACAGAGGTTAAACAAGGCCAACCAATTTTCCTTGATCTTGGTTCTGCAAAGAGCTGTATAGTGCATTTATCATGACCCTTTATAAATACACACTCATGTAGCACTTTCCAAAAGATTCTTCCTATATAAAAGCTGCTTTTTTATTCTCATTCAAATGGAGGGTGCAGAGATTGCCTAAGGACAGTTTCAAATATGGCAGGTTTGATGACTGGATGCCCACCCATTAATAACATACAAATATGAACATGTTATTAATTTAACATAATTTGCCAAAGCTAAAAAATGAAGAAAATTTATTTTCAACCTCTCTCAACTCTCTTTTTTCAGCTCTTTAGCTTAATAAAAGTTATATTCCCTTGAAAATGTGTTCTTTATAACATGGGACTTACATTCACTGTGCTTTAAACTTATAAATAACAGGAAAATGTCATTTTTTTTAACCACAGATTAAAAATCTGCCACAATAAATAATAAAACTTAGTTATAAGTAAAAAGTTAAAAGGAGCTTCACACTATTTCCTCACAGCAAGAAGTTCTTTGATTTAAATCCCAGTGTAGACATCTCTACTTGGAGTTTCCCTGTTCTCCCTGCCTATGGTGGATTTTACTGAGACTCTGTTTTTTGCCCACAGTCCAATTACAAGCGTATGGGATTAACTAGTGACTCTACTTTCAATTCAATTCAATTCAATTCAATTCAATTCAATTCAATTCAATTCAGTTTTATTTATATAGTGCCAATTCACAACACATGTTGTCTCAAGGCACTTCACAACAGTCAGGTACATACATTCCAATTAATCCTAACAATTGAACAGTGCAGTCAGAGTTAGCTTTTTATTCAAATTGGATAAAAAGTTTTT
>JAHUTJ010009728.1:0-18333 GCA_036250325.1 Characodon lateralis
GGGGCCGAATAATATTGCACACCCCACTTTTCAGTTTTTTATTTGTTAAAAAAGTTTGACACATCCAATAAATTTCATTCCACTTCACGATTGTGTCCCACTTGTTGTTGATTCTTCACAAAAAAATAGAATTTTATATCTTTATGTTTTGAAGAGGTTGAAAAGTTCAAGGGGGCCGAGTACTTTCGCAAGGCAGTCTATGTTTGTTTCTTCTACAATGCCTTATAAAAGTATTCTTAAACTCTTAAACGTTTCACAATTTGTCATGTTACAACTGCAAACCTCAATGTATTTTCCTTGAGTTTTATCTGATAGACCAACACAAAGCAATACATAAGTGGAAGTGTGAAGCTGAAGGAAATTTATGCATAGTGTTTTTTTGTGTAGCCCCCTTCAGTCAATATGTTGTAGAGCTACCTTTCTCTGCAATTGCAGCTGTAAGCCTTCCGGGGTATGTCTATACTAGGTTTGCATATCTAGAGACTTATATTTTTGCCCATTCTTATTTGAAAATAGCTCAATCCCAGTCAGATGAACATCAATTTTCAAGTCTTCACACAAATGTTAAATTAAATTTAGGTTTGGACTGGGCCATTCTAACACATGCACATGCTTTGATCTAGATTATTCGACTGTAGCTCTGACTGTATGGTTACTTATGTCCTTCCCTGTTGTGCTCCTATTTTACAGCCTTTAACAGGTTTACTTCAAGCATTGTGCTTTATTTAGCTAACTTCATCACTGAATCACGTTTGAACAAATTAATACTTCATCAATACCCCAAGAAGGGAAATTAGATACAATCTTCAGTTATATACCATAAAAAACATCTAAAAAACAGATGGACAAATACCAAGTGATGTCTGACATGTTCTAATGGCACCAAACACGGTAAAATTACAATCTGACCAGTTTTTCTGTCCCTGCTGAAGAAAAGCAGCATAGTGTTGCCACCACTGTGTTTTACTGTGGTGATGTGTTCAGGGTGATGTACAGTATCTCGTAGTTTTTTGCATGTAGGCCAAAAAACAAACCTGTTAAGGTCTCATGTGAACAGAGCACCTCCTTCCACATGGTGCCTGTGTGCCCTTTATGGCTTGTGGAAAATTGGAGGTTGGTGTTTTATGACTTTCTTTTTAAAAGTGACTTTATTCTTGCCATTCCTCCATAAAGTCCAACTTTCTGGAGTGCCCAACTAATAGTTGTCCTATTAACAGATAATCCCACATGAACTGTGGATCTTTGCAACTCCGTGGTCTTTTTGGTTAATGCTCTTGCCCTGGCTGTCAGTTTATGTGAATGGCCTTACTTTAGTGGGTTTGCAATTACCCCATATTATTTTCATTTGGCCGTATTTATACAAGGATTAAATTTCACACAAGTGGACTCTTTTCACTGATTAGCCAACGTCTGAAGGTAATTGATTCCGGTGGATTTTATTTATTGGGTATCAAAGTGGAGGGGGCAGAACCAAAAAGCACAATCAGGTTTTAGAATTTTATTTGGAAAATCTTTTTTATGTGCACTTTGTTTTGATCTGTCACATAGAATGCCAAACAAATACACTTAAGTTTGTAGCTGTGATTTGGCAAGCTATGCAAAAGTTCTAAATACTTTCACAAGGTTTGTATATTCATACACTGTGAGCTCTCATTTCCATCAACCTTATTCTGTTACTTTTTAAATCCTTTCCACCTTTCCACCACACTTCCCTCTCTACAACACCTGTGACCCCCTAGGCCAAGTTCAAAATATGAATTACTAAAGTCCTTAAAAACCCTGATTCAGACAATTCCATGTCAGCTGCATAGCCCTCCAGCATCCCCTTGTGATACTTGCCTGTCCATCAATTACTTCTCTTTAGACAACCCTGCTTCTCTTCCTCCTCCTCACCTGCTACGCTGATACTAAATCACTCCAGCAGTTATCTCTGCCTGCAGAAGGTGAAGGAGGAGAAATACAGCGCAGAGTAAAAAAGATTCTCAAGTAAAACACCGGGGGATCAGCAGAGCCCATTTTGAATTCTTTAAGATTCTATATGGTTGCCCACAATTCAGTTCAACTTGCACTTTTATAAACAAAATAAAAGTTTAATTTTCAACTGTCGGTCACTGAACATTGTGTGCTGATGTGTAGCACATCTGTAACACAAAGATGAGCCAGCAGGATGGAGTCGTCCTAGTTGTACAGATCCAGCATTTGACTAGAATGCCAATTGAAAAAGTCGTCAGAGGTAATTAGTTCCTAAAATTCCCTGGCTTCAGTGTGTTCGATTGAGATTACATTTTTCAGGACAGGAGAGCTTAAAAGAAAATTCTGATGTCTTGTCTAACAACACATCCAGCTTCTACATGTGATGATCTTTGAGCTACCAAGTGCCCTTAAAATGCATATATCAAAATAGAGACAATGGCTGGAAACTTCTAAAACAGGATACTGTTTTAGAAGTTTCCTAACCTAACCTAGCTCTAAGAGTCCTCACATATACGTCTCTGTTCATGGGTGGACATATATTCAGGTGCATTGAACAAATTATGTGACTGTGGTCCCAGTTCTCATTAGATGGATTCTGACTGGGGCATTTGATGGAATATACTTTGATCTAAGCTATTGTAGCTCTAACTTTAATAGTCCTTCTTAAAGGTAAGCCTCCACCTAAGTCTCAAGACCTTTTGAGGTTCTAATAGGTGTTCTTCTTGGGTTACCATGTATTTTGCTTCTCCATCTTCCCATCACATTTTACCAGCTTACCTGTCACTGCTGAAGAATACCATCCCCGCAGCAGGATGCTGCCACCACCATGTTTCATTATGGTGATGGTGCATCAGGGGAGATTTGTAGTGTTAGTTTTCAATCACACATAACAGCTTTTCATCTAGACCAAAAACTTCAAATTAATTCTCATCTGACCAGAGGCAAAGGATTTTTTACATGTGTGCCATGTTCCCTACATGCAGATAGGGACTTCCTTCACCTTAATTTCAATAATTCATTCATTGCAGCTCCAGTTACCATGGGTCTCTTGGCTGCTTTTCTGATTTTTGCTCTCCTTGTTATTTTAGGTGGACTAGATTTATTGTGGTGCACTCTTTCCATTTAATGATGATGGATTGGACAATGCTCTGTGAGATGTTAAAAGCTTGGGAGACTGTTTTGTAACATAACTCTTCTTTAAATCTCTCCATAACTTTATGGCAGACCTGCCTGGTGTGTTTCTTGGTCATCATGATTCTGTTTGTTCACTAATTTTCTCTAACAAACCTCTGAGGCCTTCACAGAAAAGATGGCTTTATGCTGAGATTAAATTACTCACAGGAGGACTCTCCTGAATAATTGCGAAATTCTGATAGTAGCCAGTACACTGGATGTTTTTTAAGGGTATTGAAGTAAACAGACTAGAATACATAAGCACAACATACTTTTATAATTTTGATTCATAAGAAATGCCATCATGTATCATTTCTTCACCACTTCACAGTTATACAACTGTTCTGCATTGGTGAATCGCACAAAATCCCATTAAAATATATTGAAGTTTATGGTTGTAACATCACGAATGTAGAAAAGTTCAAATGGACATGTACGGTGGCCCATAGGTGTCAGGCCAAATTCAAAAGCCACAACACAAATACAAAAGTCACAGCAAAGTTTTTATTTACTCCTATACATGTTTCTGATGGCTTATAATCCTATTTTGTTTAAAAATTTCTTTTTTATTAATCTTTTAATTTTATTCTTGTTTAGTAATCAGCCATTTAAAATGTTACAAATGATTTTTATGTTAATAGATATTAAAATATAACACTGTAAATAAAATACATTGATGACAAATACCATTTGTTTATTCATTAAACCTTTAACAATTTAAACACTGACATGTTAACTTTCTGAAGAAAGTTAAAATTAATTTATTTGTAGAGCATAATTAATAATACCTTAACCAAACATTAACTTTGGATATCTTTTGACTTAACTTCCACTCATTGGGAAAGTCAGCGGGAGTCTGAAAACCGCCCAGTCAGTTGACAGCTGGTAAAACGAGCCGGCTGTTAGTGCAATGGGAACGGATGTCTCCAAACACGTCGGAGCACTTTTTCAATTAAGTAATATCTTGGTAAATAGAGCAGATATTTTATATTCTCACCCAAAATCATTGTAAAAATTTTGTTTAACAGAAAGCGCCATTGCAACTTCTGTTTGAACAATCCACTTCGACCCGCAATGAATCATGGGATAGGGTGGGCCATGAAGGGTACACCGGACCCATTCTTCAAATCTGGGGAAAAGGAGGACAACATTTGTCAGCCACATTTTGAGAAGCCTTTGAATTTGGACAGCCTTCGCCTTCTCGCTGTCATGTAATCGGCCTAAAAATGCAGCCTTTGAAGGAGGCAGCCCCTGAATTTGGAAGATGAGACTTACTTTAAATATGAAGTTTAGACTTGGCACCAACTCCTACAACAAGATTCACACAATAGCATCCTATGCATGGCACAATTAATTACTTGGCATAAAACACGGTCCATAATTTTCTGCCCAGATCCTCTTTGTTTTTACTCACACCTTGTCTCCAGCTTAATAGAAAAGTCTATGCAGCCTTATTAACGTGTAGCAAAATATGTCATCCGTCTTTGCTGGTGGACCAATGTCAACCCCACTTTCACATGAGAAGTTATTTGTGTGATAAAGAGCCCTGGAGCGTGTCAGTCAGAACAGATGAGTGGTTTAGAAAAGGATCCTGACCATTTTAATATCAAGATGATGGAGATTCTGTTTTGGTATTCCACAGAAGGGCCCACAGGCAGACTGCCTGTTTGGAGAAAAGAATTAAGTTCAGTCCTCCCAACTGCATTGGAAGACAGGAAATTTACGAAAAGAAATGGAATCAGAACAAAAGTCACCCTGTTGTTTGTAGAGAAATGATTGATGAGATACAAGGTCAGAATTTTCTTTAGTTGATTTGCTGTTGCCTGTCGTGTGTGTGTGTGTGTGTGTGTGTGTGTGTGTGTGTGTGTGTGTGTGTGTGTGTGCGTGCGCATGTTTCTAATCTTTATTTATCCACTAAGGATTTGCTAAGCACTTAGGCTATTTGTGCTGCATGTTTTGCTTTTCATTTCTATTTAGCTAAAAACATTAACATCTAGGCATTTTCAAGACTGATATGTCAGTTGCTGAGCAGTTTTTTATGAAGCAAAAAGTGAACAAGCATTTGATAAATGCTGTATGAGTTTTGACACTTAGTGAAATAATTTTTTGATCTTTTTTCTCTGCCTGAAGCAGTCCGTCCTCAAACCCTTCTCAAAACTCTGGAACTCGGATGGGAGGTGGTCCGTCCCCGAACCACTCTCGAAACTCTGGAGGCTTGGAGCCAGACTTGGAGCCAGGCAGCGCACAGGAGTCAGGCTTCAGTTCCATGAACACCCCCCAGAGGAAACCTAGGAGGTGCTCAGGACCAGGACGTGGAGGCAGCCCGCCCATGGGCTCCTCCGGAGCATGACCTGGCGAACCCTCAGTGGCTGAAGCAGAGCCTGGCGAACCTTCAGAGGCCGAAGCAGAGCCTGGCGAACCCTCAGAGGCTGAAGCAGAGCCTGGCGAACCATCAAAGGCGGAATTAGAGTCTGGCCCTCAGAGGCCAGAACGAGGACAAGCTGCTCCTTGAACCCCTGAGAGACAGGATCCGGCGCCGCTTCCTCCTCAAACCCTTTGTCACAGGGTTCAGGAACCAGGACGGGGACCAGTTCCCCACTGAACCCCTGGAAGGCCTGCAGACTAGGAGTAGCAGCTGAGGCGTCCCCGATACCCTCAGTGGCGTGAGCAGAGGCTGAGGCGTCGCCGAGACCCCCGATGACTTGAGCCAAGGCGTTGCCAGGACCCCCGATGACTTGAGCCGGGGCGTCCCTATTCCGACGTCCTCTGCGGCGTGTGGAGGAGGTTGAGGCAGACTTGGGCGGAAATGGCGGCGGTCTGAAGACCTGACATGGACTGAGCTGCAGCAGCGTTCTGAAGACCTGACGTGGGTTGAACTGCAGCAGCGCTCTGAAGACCTGACATGGACTGAGCTGCAGCAGCGCTCTGAAGATCTGACGTGGGCTGAAGTGCAGCAGCGCTGTAGTGGCTCGGCGTGGGTGAAGGTGGACGGCAGTAAAACTGCCTTACTGTCGTCTCATAATCCACCTCCATCTGTCTGATTATCTCCCAAAGTTCCTCTCACTCATTCCTGCAGCTTTACAGTGCTTTAAACAGTGAGTTCAATAGCAAAGCAAAATGCTGGGCTTTGTCCCGCCCCTCGGACGCTCAACGTCTCTGGGGGTCTATGGGGCTGTGGGCTGGCCTCGGCTGGCCAGGACGCTTAGCTTCTGCGTGATGATTGGATGATCTGTCTGAGGCTGAATCCCTTTTTGATTGACAGTGAAATGAGCAAATCAGCGATCTTGAAAATGAGCTTCCCCTCCTTGAAAGACCAGCGTCCGCCACTGGTTTTGAAATATAACTATAGAGAACATTTGAAGTTTGCTTTCATCTTGGCGTCTCTCAGACTAGCTGTTAGCTTCATTTTCTAAGACCAACTAATCTATATTCATAATAAATGAAGATACCGAGAGAGCTTTCTACTGCAGGTAACAAATTGAGTTTTTACAGCCTTTTTACCAAAACCTTTAAAAATCCCGAACTATCCTTTAACAGACCAAATTTCATTGGCTGAAACACTGTGACAAAGCCTGTGTGGTCTCAAAGCATGTTGTGGAAAAAGTCATTAGGATTAAAGGCCCAATCAGATGGTAATCAGCTCATCCTCAGGGATAAAACAGGCCTTGTTTGTCATGTTCTCACCAATGATACATAAAAAAGACAAGAAGGTGGGGGAGAAAGCACCCTTAAAACGCAGATCCAGCACTGTATGCAGACCAACAAACAGCATCAGAGGAGAAGGTGTACGAGGTGCCCTGCCATGGCTGGCTGAGTACCTGACTGGCAAGGGCACACCAATCTGGGATGAGTATGCTGGGCATCACTGAACCAGGCAGTGACAGGGGAGCTAGAGGATGCACGTGCATCCTTCCATGCACCCACACAAGCCTGTGGGGATTTCTCCAGCACATTATCAAACACAGAGAGATACACATACACACAGTGACTTCTAGCACATGAACACACAGCAATGCACAAGGGTGACAAAGTCTCCATGATTAAATTGGCTTATTAAAGACGGGGGAAGCTGGGCTGGCAGTCAGAGAGTAAGGGCAGATAGGGGGTAAATACATTTAAATGCATTTGTATGGTTAGTTGGGCGGCAGCTGTGTGAGTTAGAGTTGCAGATTGTGAGAAACAAAAAAAAAATCAAGTCGTTAAGCAAAGTAGCAAGTTTTTTAAAGAAACAAATAGCACAGGTCTATGAAATTATATTAATAAAATAAGTAATGATAAAATATATTGATCTAAAACTGACATATAAAAATGTTAAATCCTTTTAGAATTTGTGATGTACACATGGTAGGACAAACAAATGAAGCCTTTCAACATGCCATACCATACTATACCATACCAACTTTATTTATAAAGCACTTCAAAATAACCACAGCTGAAACAAAGTGCTGCACATAACTACAAACTATAAATATACATTAAAAGCAGGACGCTAAAATATTAAATACAATAAAATCCATTACAAACTAACAAGGTCAAACTAAGTCTCGTTGATGCTAAAGTCAAATCATATTAAGATGGTTTATAAAAACAGGCAGTAAAGGAGAATCTCTAATATGCAGGGTTTTTTCCACAGTTGAGGAGCAAATGCAGAGAAGGCCCTGACACGACTTAGCTTTCTCCTAGAGCTTGGTGCCTGCAGGAGCTGCTATTTGGCTGACCCGAGGGATTAAGATGGAAAGTAGGGATGAAGAATCTCAGAGAGGGTACCTCGGGGCAAGCTCTAAGAAAACCCTTCAAAACAAAAATAAATTTTTTTAAATTAACTCCAAAAACCACAGGCAACCAGTGAAGTGAGGCCATAATAGGGATGATATATTCTGTTATTTGAGTACCAGTTAAAAGACGTGCAGCAGCATTTTGAACCAGCTGCAGACGAGAGATCAAGGACTGACTCACTCCAACATAAAGTCCATTACAGTAATCTAAGCAGAATGAAATAAAAGCGTGGATAACAGTTTCAAATAGTTTCCTGGACCAGAATTATTTCACCTTTGCCAACTGCCTTAAATGATAAAAGCGGGACTTTGCAACTGCTCTAATTTGACTGTTTGATTTAAAATAAGTAACTTAAAACACAGATCAGTAACAGTTGGTTTAAAATATGTTGTCAGGGGTCCTAAATCAACAGTGGTGGACTCACAGGGGCCACTTGGTCCAAACACTATCATCTTTGTTTATTTTCATTCTAATTTAAAAGGTTTAGGGCCAGCCAAGCTTCAATATCCTCCAAGCAATCCTATAGTGTGGATTAAAAAGCCGTCCTTTTGTTTCAAGGGCAGATAGACCTGACACTTGTCGGCATTAAAGTGGAATGCAGCTCCACACCTTCTAAGTATGGAACCTAGAGGCAATAAATAAAGGGAAAAAAGCAGTGACCTTAGAACGGAGCACTGTGGGACTCCACATGACAAAGGAGCATAGGATGATTCTAAATCTAAAATGTAGACACAAAAAGACCGATTAGCCAAATAAAATCTAAACCAATCAATGCTATGTTCAGAACGCCCACTAAGTGATTTAAACGTATAACAAAATGTTGTGGTCCACAGTGTTAAAGGCAGCAGTTAGGTCAAGCAGAATCAGAACAGAGTAGTCAATAGAATCACATGCCAAAAATATATCATTATCACTCTTAATAATGTGGATTTAGTCCTGTGGCAGGCATTAAAACCAGACTGACAGATTTCCAGAATTTTCACCATTTTCATCCATGAACGACTGTAGTTGACAAAATACAATCTTTTCTAAAGTTTTTAAAATAAATGACAGCTTAGAAATATATCAATAAGAGTGAGCCACACCAGGTTTCTTAAAAAGAGGTTGCATGTTTAAGTTTAGCAGGGACAAACTACAATTTGTAATGGTAAGAACACACTGTACAATATTTGGAAAGACCTCTTTAAAAAATCGTGGAAGAACAGGATCTCGTGGGGAGAGTCACAGGCTCAAACTGATTAAAGACAGCACAGCAGAGCAGAGGGCTGAGACAGAAGGGTCACAGTCAGGAGATATAATAAGAGCCTTTGTGGTGGCAACCTTCTCAATAAAAAAACATTAAGAAATGATTAAACATTTCAGAAAATGGTTCTACACAAGGGTCCTGAGTAGAGTTAAGAACACAGAAGGGTTCTGTTGGATAACACATTTTCAAAATATGATAAATTTGCCTTTATAATGGTGTTCTGGTACTGATGCCAGCATTGCACTTTGTCCTTTTTCCACCTCCGTTCTGGTCTGTGACATTCCCTCCTGACAGCACATTCTCTCATTAAAACAAGGCTCGGGTATAAGCTTAAGCTGCCAGGTTTTTAAATGAACCTCAGAGTCCAGGTTGGTTTGACAAAAAGAATCAAACTAGGAGATAAACTTCTCTACATCAGAGGAGTAAAAATCAGGAGGGAAAGAGAGCTCATTAAAAACCACAGAAAACTGAGCAGCAGATGAACGGTTAAAAATACCACAGCGCCATGCAGGGCCACAAGGTGTAACTAAAGTTCATTCAAAAAGCACCATCAAATAAAACAGGCATATGATCTGAAGTCCAGAGTTTCAGATATCCATGTTAGACACAGGCAGACCGTATAAAAGAACCAGATCCAGTGATTGTCAACGCTCGTGTGTGGGTCTAGTTACTGACTGGACCAAATTAAAAGAGTCAATAAGGCTTAAAAAGTCCTTTACCCATGCTTAGTCAGGGGAACACACATAAATATTACCAACAATACCAATGATCAACAATAAAAACAAGACAGTAGAAAGCCTGAGAAATCATTTATGAGCTTTTTATTGTATCCGTCTCTATTGTATCCGCATTCTCCCCTTGAAATCTGTGGCGAGTTAAAGTAGCAACAATCCACTGGTGAAAGTCTGGATAGAGCATTCTCCTCACTGGCACTCAACCACGTCTCAGTGACACACAAAATCCAGTTCATGGAGCTGAAGAAATCCCTAAGGATAAAAGTCTTCTATATCAGGGATCTGGTGTTCACCAGACCAACCAGGTCAGGAGCTGGTGTCATAGTTTGCTGGTGTTAGGTTTTGGGTTTGAGTTTGGTTTACCTTCTCTATACTGCAATGTTTTTTTACATGCTTTATTTCGGTTAATTCAGATTTATTAGATTCATTCTTTTGATTAGTTTTTGTTACTTCCCTGGAATCTTGTGTTAGATGTGTTAGTTTATATTTCCTTATAGATCTGTTACCCCCCCCCCTCCCCCATTAATGTTCTCTAGTTTGTCTCATTGTTTACTTGCTTCAGTTAATTTAGATGTTTTTCTGTTTCCCCCCTGCTCTACATGCTTATCTGTGTTAATTAGTCACTCTCTCTCTGTTCTCCTGCATTCCGTTTTCCTCCAGCTGCACCCGATTCCCTTCTTGATTAGCTTCATCAGTTCATTGGTTCTTTCTCCACCCTACCTCTAAATTTATTCTCTGGTTTTCATTATTTGCCACTGGTTTGTCCTGGAAGCTACCCTGTCAACTTCCCTATTTGTTACCAGTTTCATAACTGTTGACTCCACGTTCTGTTCCTGCTTCAGTTTTGTAAGTCTTCTCTTTATCATAATTATAGACTGTATTACTCACCTTGGGGCTCCATCACCATTGTCTGCATTTTGGTCCAGCACCTAACATGACAGCTGGAGCTGGTGCACTTGCTTCTTGATGTTGGGGACAATGGGGCAGCGGCCTCAGGTTCCAGAGATTTTCCCAGCACAGGTTGAGCCAGAGAGGGCATGGGTGATAGATCCGATGATCCTCATCTTCACCAAACCCAACCAAGGGTAGCAGGCAAGGATCAACTGGATACAGGAAATGACGAGACACAGATCCTCCCAAAAAATAGTTAATTCGATGGCTGATAACAAGGTGAACTTCGGTTTTACCTTCCATCCACTTTGTTTACCATGGCAGCACTAGCACTTCAACCGTGAGGGTAGCGTGGGAACCCGGTACAAATGAGAAAGAATTCCTGACAGAAGTGGAGACAAGGTTTGATCTGTATTATTAAATATGGCTAAATCACAGGGAGGAGATGCAGAAATGTTTGGTGATCATAAACCAGCAGAGAATTGTTTTAAAAGCAGCACTTACAAAAACAAATCAAAGACAGGTGAGCAACCACACCCACTGGCACCATCATGTTTCTGGAAATTGTACTGTCCAACACAGGCCTAATTTTTATCTTACCCAAACTGTCAGGTTAAGCTGATGGCCATGCATTGGCAGGTTTGCAGCTATGCCATGTTGTTTCCAGTTTGAATTAGGCAGTGTTCTGTGAAATGTACAAAGCTTATTGGCATATAACATAACTAAACACTTTCTTCTCTGGCCTGTGTAGTGTGTTCCCTGATCTTCATGATGCTTTTTGTTCACTATTTTAAAAGTCTTCACAGAACAGATGTATTTATACTGACAATATATTAAAAACATATTACTATATACCTCATTTTTCATTTTTTTAAATTAAAAATGTATAAATCAAAAATTATTCTCTTTTCTCCTCATTCACAATTATGCACTACTCTCTGTTGGTCTATCAGATAAAATCCTGATAAAATGCATTAAAATTAGTGGTTATGTGAGAAAATGAGAACAAGTTCCTGGGGCATGAATACTTTTAAACAGTACTGTAGGTTTGCATACTACACCAACATGACTGGACAATCACACATAAACACACACACAAAGTCTTTACACTGTTATGGTCAGCTATAGGTTGGTGAATGCAGCTGGAGTACTTCCCAAACTGCCTCTTTGACATGCAGCTAAGCCGCATTAGCAGAAACAATGGAGCACTCAATCTCTTCCACATTCTCTGGGGAGTTCTGGTCGGGGTTAGTGGGGTGAGCAAGGGGAGATTTAGCCTTCTTCACATGGGGGGTTTGGGCTTCAAGCTTGACCCTGTTTCAGGATGCCTGTCCTTCAGGTGGCAGCTGAAGATTACCATTGTGTAGGCCTGTGCCTGAGACAGATGATAAGTACTCATCTTTCATAGGCCATCACCCCCTGCCTTTTATGTTTAATGAAATTAACCTATAAGGTGATCCTGTAGTGGATTGACACTCGTTAGCTGTCCTACTAGGATGTGTCAATATCTGCCGTCTTAAAAGCCAGATGATTCCCATGGACTAGTTACAGCTGCTTCAAATGCCTGTCTGACTGAGGAATTCTCTACCAATGCAGCATTGCCTGCTTTCCTGTCAACATGTCTTTCAGGCAGTATTGATTCTTTTTCAGCCCAATGGGTACAACAGAACAAATACAGTACTGTCATATTGTGTAAAGTTCATATAGGAAAACCATTGTTCAGCTAACACAAAGCATTTGGAGTTGTTTTTATGATGTCCCAGTGAACGCAACTCTGGTATTTTGAAATAGTTGAGCACATTTTTGGTATGGACCAACAGTAGGTGGGAATATCTCCAGCAACTAAATGCTTCACAAAGTTCTTTGGTCAATTGCTCACTTGGTCCTGTGGTGGTGGGCATGTATTATGGAGTTACCCACTGCTCACACTAAATAATTGGTCAGAAGAGGCGGGCAGAGCAGCCAAAGAATTTATTCAAATAAGAGCACGATTACTTCAACATATTTTTATTCAAGTAGAAGTCAGAAGTAGTCATGCTCAAGTAAAATTTAAAAAGTATTCGATAAAAAGGCTACTTAATAAATGTTAAATCATTTTGCAAACAGCTGCTTGTTTGTATATTAAGCCAATGAACCTAATTCCCTGTGGCGGCTGAATAATTATGGATTCAACTATTTCTGTCTATACTATTAATTTAGACCCTATGTGGATTAGAAAAAAATACACAATAAATGTTCTGGTGTGTTCACTTATCATTCCACCTTATAAAAAAAGAAGTTCAAATTATTAATTTAAAGCCTCAAATTAATATGACATTCATACAGAGGTAGACTTATGTCCAGAACTGTTCGTCATTTTAGTTCTCTCATAAAAATGACCAGGAGAAATGAATAATAGGAAAAGTGAGGGAAAGTGGGAAGAAATTTGGACAATATGCATTTTTTATGTGGAAGTATCTCTTTATATTTTGTGATCGCTTGGTTCCCATATGGCCCATCATCAGCTCAATCCAGTGCTGTGGAGCCTCTCATCAAAATGATATACGAGTCACGACACAGCCTCCTCTCTCTCACTTTCTCTCTCCCTCTATCCCCTACTGTCTCTCTCTGTCCCATTGTCCGACACGTTCCCCCCATCTCATATATTAGATAATGCACAGCCCACTGTGTAAAAACCAATAAATTATTCTCTATTCTTGGTGACAACAGAGAGGGGGGGTTGTTGGGTTAAGCAGAATGATGAGGACACTAATTTAAGCAGTTTGAAACTGCAGAGTGAAATGTTGAAGAAAATGGAAAAGGGGTGCGGAGACAAGAAAAAGTTTTCATGGTCTTGTTTTGAATGTATCTGGGAGGTGAAAAAATCACCTATCCTAATCCACCCTCCTCAGCTCTGCTACTGAAATAAATCTCTTCCCATTAATGAGCCATTATGACAAATATCAAGAGAATATTTACTACATAGATGGAGTCTGTGCTCTGTGGTCCCAGAGGGCTAAGAAGAATTATAAATCACCTTTGTTTTCACTCCTCTTCCCTCTCCTGCTTATTCAGAGTTGTAACATTCTCTGCTCCCACTTCTTCAGCCATATGGGGACTGACATATGTATCTCTCATCTTCTTCCACAGAGAGACAGAGCTGTGCCACTCTGTTATGCTCTGTGTGGTGTATCGTTAGCAGAATTTGTGGTTAGGTACTGAGCCTAATGGCCAGCAGCGTTTGTTTAGATTAATTGATACTAATGGCTAACACAGTTAGTGGTGAGTGATGGCTGCTACACCGCAGACTCACAGGAGGACCAGACACAAATCAAGTTGGGACTCTGCCGCAGAAACAAGCTCCATCTGCTCTGCTGTACAGCGGACAGTTTCAACATTAGACACAGATCATATTGAGATATATTATGTTTACAGCTAAATCTAAACTGCACGTTTACTGTACAGGGAAATTGTTTTGAGACAGTTATGTTGGTTAATTGTTTCTGATATCACACATAGTTAAAAATAGGTTTAACAGATATTTTAAAATGATATTTTATTCTAAACAATACAGACAGAAATAAAAAGGAAAGACATAGAACATGCCAAAAAGGTTTAAAACAAACAGCAACATTATCTCAGCAAGGATTGTAAAAAATGAATATGCATATATATAATGCCTTGCAAAAGTATTAATATCCTTTGTTCTATTTTGCATTTTGTTATGTTACAAACACGAACTTTAGTGTATTACAGGTCATGTTTCCAGGAAGTTTTCTGACCGACATGCAGAATCAAATCAGGAGTCAGAGTATGTGTACCATAAGATTTTTTTTTATAATTAGAAACAAATTGAAAACACAATTACAGGGCTTCAGTGGTTCTGTTCTGTGGCATCTGGGGAAAGGAGAAAACAGTTTAGTCTAGGCAGGGGGGTAAAAATTTGGGCATGATTTCAGAGTAAGTGAGTGAATTAAACTGCTTACAGTGCTGATGTTGAAGGTGGGGCTTTGAGAAGTGAAATGGTCCTGGTGGATGTTTGAGAAACAGAGTTAAGTTGAATCCAAAGGTCTTCTAATTTGAATTGGAGTGATGATGTCTTCGATTCAGGTGGGAACTGAACTAACAGTGTTGGAGAGCAGGCATGCAGAAAACTGAAGGAGACGAAGGAGTTGTTGGCGGTGATTTCTTGGAGATGTTTGTCTTGGAGGAGTCCTGTAGGAGAGAGATGGAGAACCAATGGAGATCCACTGTTGAAGAGAGAAGACATGCTCACACACCCACACATTTTGTTGGGATGTGTTTTGTAAAACCAACACAAAGTATTTCATAATTGTGAAGTGTAAGGATAAGGATGGTTTTCAGTTTTTTGCAAATAAAAAACTGGAAAGTGTGCCATTCATTTGTATTTAGCCCCCTTTACAGTGATAGCCCTAAATATAATCTTTTGCAGTCATTTCCCTTCAGAAATCAGATAATTAGTAAAGACAGTCTGCTTGTACAAGTAACTTTCTATCATTGTACAGTGTGCTTTGCAATTTTTATTTGTCAGCGTTTATGTTTCTTTGCTCAGGTGGGAAAAAGGTGTCCCTAACAGGATTATTAAATCCACCTAATGTTTGGGTGTAATTTAATCTCAGTACAAGTGCAGCTGTTCTGTGAAGGCATCATAGGTTTATTAAAGAGCAATACTGAATAAACAGCATCACGAAGGAACACAGCAGACAGGTCAATTACTAAGTTGCTGAAAGCGTATAGCAGTTAGGTTACAGAACAGTAACTGTAAACTTTGAACATCTTATAGAGGAATGTCCAGTCATCTGAATATGCAAAAAATCTGCAAAAGATGGACATCCACCAAAAATGTCAGGACAGGGAACAAGAGCACTAATCAGAGAAGCACCCAAGGGGACCACCTTCCAACAGGACAACTGCCTTAATAATACAGTAAGAGCTGCAATAAATGGTTTTGACCAAAGCATACTCCTGCGTTAGAACAGTCCAGAAAAAGTCCAGACCTAAATACATTTGGGTAGATGTTCACAGATCTCTATCCAATCTGACTGTATGTGAGCAGTTTTGCAAAGCAGAACAGGCAAACATTTCAATCTGTAGATGCAGCAAAGCTGGTAAAGACTTGCTTTACCAGCAGCAAAGCTTTGACAAAGTATTGACAAGGGGAATGGAGAAAAATTTACACAACACTTTTTAGATTTGTATAATATCAAATACATCAAAGTTTTAAAACTGTGACAAAATCTGAAAATTCCCAAATCTCAAACATGATTACTCCCTCCTTATTAAGTGAGACAGCATTGGAGGTAACTGTAGAAACTGATTTGTGTTAGGACTGTTTTGATCCAGTGGAGCTTTCTGAGTTATCAAAAATATTAACTTCGTCCAAACCTTCAACTTGTAAGTTAGACCCAATCCCAACCAAATCATTTAATTATTTTCTCATTGGTTATCAGCCCCAATTTAGATATGATAAATTTATCCTTAGTAAAAGCCACAGGCTTTTAAGGTAGCTGTAATTAAAGATTTACTGAGGAAACTGTTTCCTCGGCGGTTTCTGGGTATGAATGTTTTTGTTCTGCCTGCTATTGTCTGTCTTTAGTCCCTAGAAGGCGCTGGTGACCGTGGTGTGAGGAGAAAGGTGTACTCCATTCCCGATGATTATCCCTGGAGTATTGAAGCAGGAAGCGGCCAACGTCTCATTGCTCGAGTGTTAGCCAACCGTGGTACAAGCTCAAGCCAAGTATCCTTATAAAGAATCTAAGTTCTCGTTTAAACCTTGTCTAACCTGTTTGTGTCCTCTTCTACTGTACTATGCCGGAGATGACATGGTCTATACCCAGACTTGCCTCTGGCTGACTACTCCAAGTGTTACCTCGCTTCTCGGACTACAGGTGATGACTGAACAACTACAAGCCGCTACCAGGCCGTGGATCAATCGGATTTATTCACCAGCTGGAGACTACCTAGCTTCCTCCACCACGAACCTCTTCCAGTGAACCCTGTTCACCCTCCACCACACTCCACGTCCTACACCTGACGCAGACATTGGAGAGCCAAGCTATCCCAAGATCAAGAGACTAAGGCAACCTTCAGACCTACCTTTGTTGTTCAAAGCTGCTTCCAGTTCCCCGCATTACTCTCCTCCTGGCAGTTCCCATTCCAAACCTAGTAAGACACAGTATTCAGTCAGTTTCTACTTCTTATTTAAGACCATTACTCACGTTCTGTTTTCTTCCATACAATTGGCGAGTTTCCCGACCGGTACAGACCGGGCACCATCTTATCTTATAATAAACCTGTTAAATTATTCAGTTTCTCCTGAGTGATTTCTGCATGTGGGTCAAGTCGATTCCTAAAACAATGACAGAAACCTTCGCTTGATCAAGGCAACTTAATAAATTACAGACCTATATCCAGTCGTACGTTCGGAAATTATTGAGAAGGTTGCTAATCAAGTGTGTGAACATTTACACAGTACTGATCTGTTTGAAGAGTTTCAGTCAGGTTTCAGAGCTCACCATAGCACGGAAACAGCACTAGAGATTCTAGTGACTAGTATTCTACTGGACCTGTGTCTGTACCTGTCCTGTTAGATCTCAGTGCTGCATTAGATACAGTCGATAACAATATTCTCTTAGAAAGACTGCAATGTGCTGTAGGGATCAGGGAAACAGCACTAAGCTAGTTAAAATTCTATTTTACAGACTCCAGTTTGTTCATGTAAATGATAAATCATAACTCCAGGGTTACTTGTGCAGTACCACAGGGTTCAGTGCTTGGCCAATTCTCTTTACTATATATATATGCTTCCAATAGGTAAAAATATCAGCTAGCATGGGGTACATTTCCACTTTTATGCTGATGATACTCAGCTTTATTTATCCATAAATCCTGATGAGCTCAACCAGTAATATAGACTACAGACACGTCTTGAAGACATAAAAACCTGGATAATTTTCTGCTTTTAAATTCAGATAGATGGATGTTGTCCTTTGTAGACCAGAGTCTTTGAAAAAGAAATTGCTTAGTCAGTCAATTAATGTGGATTAAATTGACCTCTGGTAAAACAGTCAAAAATTTTAGGACATTTTAGTTGAATTGCATAATTAAACAGGTTTCTAGGATTTCCTTCTTTCACTTTCAGAATATTGTCAAAATTAGAAATATCCTGTCCAGGAGTGACGCTGCAAAACTAGTCCATGCATTTGTTACTTCAAGGCTGGACTATTGCAATTCTTTTACTATCAGGATGTCCACAAAATGCAGTTAAAATCCTTCAGCTGATCCAAAATGCTGCAGCAAGGGTTCTGATGAAAATTAAAAAGAGAGACCATATTTATCCTATTTTAGCTTAACTTAATTGGCTCCCTTTTAAATACAAAATAAAATTTAATTTAATTCAATTCAATTCAGTTTTATTTATATATCGCCAATTCACAACACATGTTGTCTCAAGGCACTTCACAACAGTCAGGTACATACATTCCAATTAATCCTAACAATTGAACAGTGCAGTCGGAGTTAGCTTTTTATTCAAATTGG
>JAHUTJ010009729.1:6311-18324 GCA_036250325.1 Characodon lateralis
ACACATTACTAACCCCCCCCCCCCCCCCCCCCAGCCCCGCCCATAATTGATAACAAAAATACACAAAAACTAGTTCTAACAAGTCATCTTTCATGTTCGTATATCATCAATGTAGAAAATTCACCTTATTTCAACTTTTAATAATAATGCTGCATTTTTTTTCTTCTAAATAGTAGTGACACCATGAAACTGTTTACAGCTTTTATGGAAAACACCATAAATAAAATAATAATAATGGAGGACAGCCCTTGGGCACATTGATCTCTTTCAAAAGAAAAAGGAGAGAAAAGAGGTCCCTTCCACTTATGTTAGTTCAGAGGCTGTTTGTGAGCTAACAAGCACACACACATAACACGTTGCTCTTTCACAATTGCAGTTATAACAGGTCAGTGAACGTTGTCTCATTTCTTTTTCACAGGAAACCAGCCATTTTCATTTTAAATTAAGATATGAAACGTTTCAAGTTAAATAAATGTTGTTGCCTTTTTAACTTAACTCAGAGTCTGACCTTTTCTGCATCAGAGGAAAATGAGAGAGAAGCTGCTCCACGAAGTCCTTCTGTAGTTGCTGCCTTTAATGATCTTGTGAACATAAACCAAAACCTTCTATTATAATTGTGTTAGTGATTGAGATTACTGCTGCCACCATCTGTTTTGGAGAGGAACTACTTGTTCCAGAGGTGCGCTCTCCGGGTGAATTATGTCTCCATGGAAACAACAAATCACTTGGAGTGGCCGCAGTGGTGGCCAAAGATTGACTTATGGCGGCCATGGTCGCACCTGGCCACCCCCTGGCTCTGCCCCTGCCTGGTGGGAGACGAAGACTTGTGAAGCAGACCGAGCCCCCCTCAGCTCTGGAACAAACTCGCTGAAAACCTGAGTTGCTTCAGAAACGTTTTGTGTTTTATATCAGAACATTTATTTGGTTAAAATATGTGTTTCAGCGTTCTCAAAGGGTTTGCTGTCTGTTTAGGTTATTAATAATAACTTGGAAACATAACTGTGAGCCCTGAGAAGTTCAAAGGTGTAGTCACTGTTATGGTTCCACAAGATGAGATGAGATAAGATTGACTTTATTGATCTCACAATGGAGAAATTAAGTTGTTACAGCAGCTCTTAGTAACAAACAAGTAGGTGCTGATAGCCCACCCAGCACCAGGACTTTTCTGTCAGCTACCTTCTGGCAGGCGGTGCATGTGCCTGCCAGCACGCACAAAAAACTTAAAGACAGTTATTATCCACAAGCAGTCAGACTACTGAACTGTGGACAATAATGACACTTTATTAACTTGTTGCTGCTGCATGATGTGTACTTTTTTATTGCATGGCATTAATGCTTTTGTTTTTATAGTGAGTTGAACGGTTCTTCTCATCCCAAGTATTTCATTGTATTATTGACTGTGGGTTAACCTGCATATGACAAATAAAACAATACTCTGGGATTAAAGCAGCAGCATCAGACAGCAAACCCATTAAGAATCTGATTCAATGGTGACAATTGTCTGGGAACGAAGGACATAAAATCAGAAACACAGAACATGGAAGTAGAACATAATGGAAGAACACGGACACAGAACATGAACAACATGGAACACAGAAAAAGGAACATGGAACAAGAGGCAACTTCTCTCTGTCTGGGGTGGAAGGGAAAGTTAAAATGATAATAGAATATTCTGTTGAGAGCAAAGATGTGAAACCAGCAGTTTGAGGTGTTGACCTCCAGATTCTCCAGATTCAGTTTGGCTCTGCTGAGAAGGAGACAAGGAGTCTCACCTGCCAGCCTGAGGTCTGTAAGACTGCGATGCCACACTCCTCATGTTCAATGACCAACAAACATCTACCTGGGCTTTAAGAGGAGCGGAGAACCAGAGGGAGGCGTCAGCTCGTTGTCTCACATAGTGTGGTAAACAGCTAGACCTCTGCTGCTCTGCAGGTATTTCAACTGTTCTCCTGACCTTTTGTGTTTTCTCCTCTGCCTCTTAGGAAGACGTTTTTACCGGATCTATGGATTTTTTGTGCCTCTGGTTAATTCTTGACATGTTCTGAGGATCAAGGAAATTCAAGCCTCAACGTCTCAGCTGTGAGCCTCCACTCTGCCTCCTTCCCTGATCCAGGTTTCTAGAGTTTTGGTTCACCTGCTTCTGAGAACCTTCCACCGGCCTGTCCACCCTCTCACGGTGAATACCCGCGTTTATGGAAAGGATTGAAAAGAGAGAAACACTGAGTCTGAAGAACCAGCAAGCAATTTCCCTTCAGCTGCACACACCTGCCAACCTCAATCATCGTGGAACAGACTTATTCCTCCCAGGCTTAGCTGAGAGTCTTGCCTTCGTAAGTCAAAACCAAATAAACTGTTTAGTAATTTTGCCATCTTATGCAGGACTTCTCTAAGCCTCTCTTTTCTCCCTCAGTGAGATCTCAATCCTGCCTGCTGATCCAGTCCTGGTTCCAGATCACAATTACTCCTGTAAAACCTAATAAATTGTTAAAACGCCGCCTTGGTTCACTCGTGGTCGTATTATTCAGAGTCTGGTGAAAACCCATTATGACATGAAGAGGCTTTGGAGATGGAGGCTTACCATGGATCCAAATGGAATGATTTCTTCAGTAGGCAACGAGTGATTGTCTTCTTTGGTGAAAGGCAAATCTTCAGTTTTCTTCTAAGTGGACAGGTGCTGATGCTCGGGGTTCGATGGTAAAGTTGGGGAAAAAAATTAAAAAACAGAAACTTTGTTGGCAAAGTCGGTAGCTTCCAGAGGCTGAATAGTTGAAGGAAACCTTTTGAGGTGTAATTGAGGTTGGTTCAGGACTTCCAGAAGCCTGAAACTTAGAGCAATCAGTTGTTCACTGACCAAGTTCACTTCAGTTGTCTTGGTAAAAATGCAACAGATGAAATTCAGATTCTCAATTTTGAGTAGCAGCTCTTCTCGGGGCACACGGGTTGATCCTCTTTTTATAATGCAGAATTGTCAGCGGGGTCTTCTGATTCATCAGTTGCTTCTTTCTCCGTCTGGTCTTCTGTGAGGAAACGACACCGTTTCTTTCCTTGGCACAGTTTTTATAGTGCAGATAGCCTCACTGCTCATCCCTTGTTGCTAGGCAAGCTTTCCCATCATTGAGTTACACGGTCACAGTGACTTTTCGGTGCTGTCTCCCAGCCTCCGTAGACAGAGTCGTAAACAGCCCACAGCTGGCTCCCTGTGTTATGACTTCCGTCTGTTTTTCGACCTTCACAACTCCCGCTCCCGTCCTCGTGTTATGACTTTTGCCTGTTTTTTGAACTTCAGACTGACGAAAAACAGCGTGCACCTGGCTTCTCGTTTCTCGCTCCCATGCTTGTTATGACTTGAACTTACTCGTTGACCTTCCATCCATGCCCAGTTCCTGTGAAGCTGGCTCTCCTCTGCCCTAGTGTGCTGATGTTATGACTCTGCCACCCCTGGCTCCCAGGCCATGGTGCCATCACTTCATTCTTTTTATTCATACATCACAATTAATTAACATTACCCCTCTTCTTTAAATTCAATAATTGTAGAAAAATAGAAAATCATCATACATTTTTTCTTTGATTATACTTGTAGTTTTCTACTTCTGAAAAAGATAAGACAGTCACAGTTAATGTGTGACTCCATACAGGCCTCTTCAGTCCTCAGTTCCAGAGTGCAAAGATATACTCATTTTACTTTTTACTGTTTCCTGACATCTTATCCATGTAATATGATCATTATTTATTTGATACTCTAAAAATTAGGCTCTCATTTCATCATATGTGATTGTTGTTAAACTCAATCATAGTGAATTAAAACATACTCCAAATCATATTTCATTGATTTATTGATTGATTACTTCATCCTCAGCAAGTGAGACAACATTGGAAATAACTGCAGAACCTGATCTGTGTTTGGACTGTTTTGATCCTGTGGAGCTTCCTGAGTTATCAGAAATATTAGCTTCATCTAAACCTTCAACTTGTATGTTAGACCCAATCCCAACCAAATTATTTAAGGAAGTGTTCCCTCTGATTACCAGCCCAGATGTGGTTAATCTATCTTTAGTAAATGGATCAGAACCACAGGCTTTTAAGGTAGCTGTAATTAAACCTTTACTTAAGAAACCTTCAAATTCTGAGTATTTCCTATCAATTAAAATAGATAAATAAAATTCTTAAGAAGAAAGCTGATGTTGACAATAACTTGAAATCTTTTTCATTCTTACTGTTTAAAGAAATGGGATTAGGAGCAGTTTTCTTTAGGTTTTACAATGTCGTGGTAGAGATTAAACCAATGAGAAAAAAATAATTAATATAGAAATTACTTCAACTGCACATTTAAAATACAGGTTGGTATTTAGGATTGTGCGTGGAGTTCTAGGTAAAAGCTTTCACAGTTTAACCCCCACCCAGCACTCCTCTCCCAAATGGCAAAAGGTCCACAGGCATATAATTCAGTCTAATCCTGCTTTATTTGTGGAGTACTTTTAAACACCACAGCAGACCATACTGCTGTGCAGTCAAAAATAAAATGCGGCTGACACAGGACAAAAATACAATTTAAAGATGAGTAAACAAAACCATAGTAAGAGGCATAAAGTCACAAGTAGGGCATTTAGGCAGAGTCATGCATTGTTGGTTTCCTCGTCTGAAACAATTTATTGAAACAAAAGCCAACAACAGCGGTGGGCATACTACAACAAAACTGTCATTGTCTCAACGTGTCATTTAATGGAAACGTCTACAGTTACAGTTCATAAACGATTCCTTTATCCTGCAATTCAAAGTGCTTTTACTGTTGTTAATTAGTTTGGTTTTGATGAGTTTAAATCGAAGCATTTTCTGCCTTCTAAATTTCAGTGTTGTTAAAAGAAATGACAGACTTACCAAAGTTGGTACAGCGGTCAACTACCTCATCCGAACTGTTGACCAGCTCAAAGTGTCTCTGATTATCGCTCTCTCTTACAGTGAAATCATCAATGCGATTTTCAGAGTGAAGGTCCCACGCAGAGTGGTTTCCATAGCTAAGGTAGATCCCTCTATCCAAAACAGCATCAAGCAAACTGAACGGATATTTTAATAGTGAAAACCCTAAAGGCCATGTTCCAGTTGCCGTTCGATGTGCTTCCAGTTTCCTCTTTTCCTGAAAAAAGAGGAGGAGAAACAATCAATGAAGGCTCATCCACAGGTCCGTATCTCCAAGCAGTATTTAGACACTTACCTCATCTTTTTCATAAGAGTAGTACTAGGTGTAAGGGTGTCATTAGTTATTTTAATGGTGATTACCATTTTTCAGCGCTGCAAGGAGAAAGAATCAATTATTAATATGAAACATTAAACTTGAATGTTCCTCCTGGGAAACTCCTGCCATCATTAAATCCAGCTGAAGCATTTTCACCGACAACAGTTCAGAATATTATTTGATTCCATCAATTTAGAAGAAGACCAAAGTCTGTTTGTGAGGTGAGGAGAAGCAGAGCAGCACCTGGTGCAAGTGGTAGAGGGGTTGCCTCCCCTTTAAGTTCAGAAAAGAGGATCTCCTCAGGAGCTTCTCCTGACCAAAAAAACTTCAAAGTGGTTAGATATCTGGAAGTAATTCTTCTCTGGTCACTTTCTCCAAGAACATTACCTTGGAGCTACGAAATGTTGTTCAGAGGTCTTTGAACAAACTAATGACTTGATTAAATAAAACCACCAATTGGTCCTGGGGTTGCGACCATGACAGGCTCCAAGGACCTTCAGGACACAGCTCCTGGAAGCCCTGAACATGGCCCATTCTGGCACCATGTTCCCAACCTCTCTCAGAAGATGACAGAAGCTCCCCTGCAGCTGTAAGTGCTGCCAGACAAGGACTGATGCTATTCTCCCTAGGCAACTTCAGAAGCAGATAAAATCCATCCCTTCTCCAGTACTGGTACCAGAACCCAAGCAATGTGTGGTGGTGAGACCAACTTCTGCCGAACTAACTGCTAATGTCCAGCAGGATCTGGAGAAACTCATCCATGTGTTTATCTTCAGAAGAGGTGATTACTGGAACAGGTTCTTCACAGGTCTGCCTAAAAGGTCCATCAGACAGCTGCAGCTGATCCAGCAGCTGCTGCCTGGTCCTCACTAGAATCTAGAAAGTTGAGAACATCAGCCCAGTTCTAAAGTCCTTCCACTTGATCCCTGGACCTCAGAGAATATGTCTGTTAGTTTAGAAGACACTGAATGGCTCAGCACCAAAATACATTGAAGATCTATTGCTGTTGTATCAACCTTCTAGACCACTCAGGTCTTCTGGTTCCAGTCTAGTCTGGATCCCCAGAACCAGAACCAAACATGGACAAGCTTATGTGTTCATCATGCTAAGCACTTAGTCTTGTTGCCTTTGGGTCAAACTGTGAAAACAGATCTGGTCAAAATCCTCCAATGAGTTCAGTGAATAAAAGAGTTTTTTGTGGGACCTTTATTGTCCACCAGTGAAAACAAGTCATTGGTCTCAATTCAACATTTTTCCACAAATTAATTCCAAAGACGGTTTATAGGTGGTTAACTTTGATATGACACACTGGTAACAATGGAAACAAGAACATCAGGTGATCAGTCTGTGGTTACTGGTTTACAGCCCCTCTCACTCCAGATACCATCTGATCGATCACAGCGTAAGACAATGCTTAGGACTCTTCATCCTCTTCATCTGCTAGGAGACTTGAAGCAACACCAGCTTTAGGAAACTTCTGTTTCATTCTGCTGGAAATTTACACAACAAGGAAATACTGAAATTATGTTTTAAACCAAAAACCAGAGAAGATTAACCAAACATATTGACAGCCTTTCTTTTCAAATGCTGTTTATTAAATTGGGGTTCAGGAACGACTAATGGGTTACGTACTGAACCTGTTCGTTTCAACTCTGTGCTTTTTTTATTTGTAATGTCTTTTCTTGCTCGATGTGGAAGGAACATTTTGATGTACATTCAATGGATAATAAAGTATCTAATGTTCTTCTTCCAGTTGCTCCACCACAGCAGATCACCTCCTTCCATCTCATCCTATCCTCTGCCTTTTTAACTCTTCATCTCATCTTAGATGAACCTTTCCATGAGGCTTGGTGGCATTAATGACACGATCAACAATAATGATGAGGCTCTGATGCTTCTATAAAATAAACATGCAAGCTTGGTGAAAAATGATACGTATGAAACATGATGATCCTATTATGACTATTAATGATGCTGAAACTCTTGGATATTTTACAACATATTTGCTATTCCTCACATAAAATCTTTTTGAGCCAATTCTGTTGATTTCTTTCCAGAAGTTAGTGATTTAACCATTGGTCTCCTCAGTGTTAATCTCTAATCTATAAACTACTGGGATACTTATGGGTCACTTCAGGCCCAGTTGAAGTTCTGGTAAACACTGAGTGGATCACATTTTGTCCAAAGATCCTGAGGAAGTTTTGATCCAGATGTTGCTTGCCTTTCAGGATCTCTCTGACAGACCCACTTATTGTTTAGTAGATGTTTTCCTCTGCATGCTCCACCTTCATCCTTCTACAGTGTTTATTTCCCAGCTGAAGGGAAGGAATGCATGAGATAAACTGGAGGGTAGAGGATGTTGTTCAACATTAAGCTTGTTTTTAATTAAACTGAAACAGACCCAAAGAACCACGTGGTTTAGGGGAAAGTGAATCAGCCCTCTTTCCAGCCTCCACTGATTTCCAGGAAGCAGCTCCGTGTTGCAGTGAAGCCACTGGGTAGTGAGGCAGAGAGCCAAGCAGAGTTCTGCAGAATCATTCAGACCTGCTGAGGTTAACATCTCTGAAACCAACCGATCCGACACAACGACCTTAAAATTCACTCGGAGTTAAACTGAGGTTTTATATTACACACTAAGGATATATTTAGACCCTTTTGGATACCTGTCATCATGCCACCGGACAGTGGGCAGAGCTTATTAGGCCTTGGCTGATTGAGTTGATTGGTTTTAATAATGTTTTAATGAGGTCCCTGCATGTAATGTATCACCTGCAGAAACAACAACAGATACATTTAAAAGTAAAATATCCTCAGATCCAGAAACAGATCTGATTCCTTAATCCTGAGTTTATTCACACAGACTGGAGCTCCTGAGACAGATCACATATAAGTCACTGGTCCTCCAGCAACTTTGGGAGAACTGAAAATGTCCTAGTTCCACTAATCTGCCTGATTTTCACCCTGGTTGTGACCTTTGGACTGAGCTGCCTGCAGCTGAAGGAGTCTGACCAACTGAAATATGTTTCTCTGTTTCTGTCCGTTTGGTTTCTTTCTCCTGTTTGTTGAGGAACAAGGATTCCCCTGATCCTGAAAGCCTGAATCCTGAAGATAATCTGAACAGAATAACACTTACTGTGCTGAAGGCTGCAGACCAAGTCCTGCTGAACGTCTTATCTGTCTCTGAGTCTGCTGCTGTGGGAGAACCCCTCATGTCTGCAGCTTGATAAAGTATCTGCAGTGGACCAGTCAGAGAACAAGAGAGATGACATCATAGGTTAGAAAAAGTTTTAGGGACTGCCGTGTGCGTGTGTGTGTGTGTGTGTGTGTGCGTGCGTGCGTGCGTGTGTGTGTGTGTGTGTGTGTGTGTGTGTTTGAAGAGCTGCCGCATGACGTGAGGTTGCTCAGGCTGTAGATGACAGACTTTAGCTCCACCTGCTGGAAGACACAAGCACACACAGTCAGAGGGTGTAGATGATGTGACGTCATGGTGTGTTAGGAGGGCTGAGGTTCAGGGTGTTGCATTAATTATAGGTTTTGGTTTATAAAATAAAAAACTGATGAAATACAATATTAAAATGCATCAACAATTGTTGGCTAACAAGGTGGGTCCAGTTCGCAGAGTAATAATCCCTAAAATGGGTCATATTGATCCTAAGGTGTTTGACCTCTTTGCAGAGGTCAGTGGGATGACAAGGCAGAAAAAAATAACTCGTAACATACATCCTAGCTCAAATATTAATTATAGACGAGACATGAATGTAATCTAATTTAAAACTGGTTCAACTGTTTCATTATATGCAGGATCGGATTTTTACCGGGTTAGTTGGACAGATCGGTTTGCTTGTTGCTAGTTGAATTTGAACATAATTTCCTGCCATGGATCAGATTATTTTATAGCTCCACCAATGCCTGTGTAAAAACAAATGACTGGATATTTCTGAGCGTTAATTTTACAAACGGTACCAGACAGGGCCCTTTAAAGTGGGGAGCCTTTTTTCCTGCAGGTGCCAAAAAGATGGAGCACCGGTTCTGTCTGTTACACAGACAGACAGACAGACAGACAGACAGACAGACAGACAGACAGACAGACAGACAGACAGACAGAGAGGAGGAGGGCGGTCCCGTGAGCCTCACCCTGCCCTCGTGTCTCTGACTGTTGTCTCCTTTGCTGATTCCTCGATCAGTTGGTCAACATCGGATCAGGACAGCAGAGGGGTTCTGTTCAGCTGGAGGTAAGTCCAGATTCTGACCCATCAGTGTCTATGTGCTGCTTTTTTTTTTAAACTCCAGGATTTTTCAGAAAGTGACCTGAAACCAGTGGGAGGATTGATGGAAAGGTTTCTGTCTGAGAAATTATGTTTTATTATTAGCTTTATTACCTGAATGACTCCAGAAGTCCAAGTTCATTTCCTGATAACTAACTACTAGTTAACTAGTTAACTAAACTGTGTTTAACGTTTAGTCAGGACTGTTTTCTTTCAAACTGGTGGAGGATTCTGAGGATTTACATCGGGTCTCAGCCTGGTTCTGATTGGCTGGTGGATCTGTTTAATGGCAACATGTTGATGTAAACAGTCAACATCAGAACAATATGATTCAGTTTGAATCTATGGAGGTAATAAAAGTTGAAGCATGTGAAGCTGGTGAGGAGATGTTTCTCCTAGCAGAAGCAAACAGGCTGTTTCTGTCAGGAACAGATGGATGTTTGTCTGTATATGGTGGTTGTCATGGAAACCGTTTATTAAATTAGAGCTGGTATGAAGGCAGCTGACCTCATCAGTATGTGTCCACCAGCAGACAGTCATGTCCAGTCAGGTCCAAATGTCTCAGCAGGGACAGAAACTCTGAAGCTTCAGTTCAGTGTTTCCTGGTGTCTGGGCCGAGATCCCATCCAGAATAATTCTGGAGAAAGAGCTTCTAACAGAAGGTCTCTAAGGGTCAAATGAGCTGATTAAAAATCATGTTGATGAAATAAAAAGAAGTTGTGATGTTTTTTATGATGTTATTAAAGTTGAAACTGAGTCAGAAAATATTCATTTAAAATAAATCAGAAACTTTCCAAAAATATTGTCTTCAGAATATTTTATAAAAAATGTTTAGATTTTTAAATCTGAAACTCAGAATATTCCTCGGATAAACCTGTTTACTTTTACCATCCATCCATCCATCCATCCTGCATCCATCCATCCATCCATCCATCCATCCATCCATCCATCCATCCATCCATCCATCCATCCATCCATCCATCCATCCATCCATCCATCCATCCATCCTGCATCCATCCATCCATCCATCCATCCATCNCTTCAATCATGCATCCATCCATCCATCCCTCCATCCATCCATCCATCCATCATCCATCCATCCATCATTCATCCATCCATCCATCCATCCATCCATCCATCCATCCATCCATCCATCCATCCATCCATCATGCATCCATCCATCCATCCATCCATCCATCCATCCATCCATCCATCCATCCATCCATCCATCCATCATGCATCCATCCATCCGTCTGTTCATCCATCCTTCCATCCATCCATCCATCCGTCCATCCATCCATCATGCATCCATCCGTCCATCTATCCATCCATCCATCTGTCCGTCCATCCATCCATCATGCATCCATCCATCCATCCATCCATCCATCCATCCATTATGCATCCATCCATCCGTCCGTCCGCCCATCCATCCATCATGCATCCATCCATCCATCCGTCCATCCATCCATCCATCCATCCATCCGTCCGTCCGTCCGTCCGTCCTTCCATCCATCCATCCATCCATCCATCATGCATCCATCAATCCATCCATCCGTTCATCCGTCCTTCCATCCATCCATCCATCCATCCATCCATCATGCATCCATCCGTCCATCCATCCATCCATCCATCCGTCCGTCCGACCGGTCGTCCTTCCATCCATCCATCCGTCCGTCCATCCATCCATCCATCATGCATCCATACATCCATCATGCATCCATCAATCCATCCATTCGTCCATCCGTCCGTCCGTCCGTCCATCCATCCATCCATCCATCCATCCATCATACATCCATCCATCCATCCGTCCGTCCATCCATCCATCTATCATGCATCCATACATCCATCATGCATCCATCAATCCATCCATCCGTCCGTCCGTCCGTCCGTCCATCCATCCATCCATCCATCATGTATCCATCCATCCATCCGTCCATCCATCCATCCATCCATCATGCATCCATCCGTCCATCATGCATCCATCCGTCCATCCATCCATCCATCCGTCCGTCCGTCCATCCTTCCATCCATCCATCCATCCATCCATCCGTCCGTCCGTCCGTCCATCCATCCATCCATCATGCATGCATCCATCCATCCGTCCATCCATCCGTCCATCCATCATGCATCATACATCCATCCATCCATCCATCCATCCATCATGCATCCATCCATCCATCCATCCATCCATCCATCATGCATCCATCCGTCCGTTCGTCCATCCGTCCTTCCATCCATCCATCCATCCATCCATCCATCCATCCATCCATCCATCCATCCGTCATGCATCCATCTGTCCATCCATCCGTTTTTCCGTCCGTCCATCCATCCATCCATCCATCATGCATCCATCCATCCGTCCGTTCGTACGTCTTTCCATCCATCCATCCGTCATGCATCCATCCATTCATCCATCCATCCATCCATCATGCATCCATCCATCCGTCTGTTCGTCCGTCCTTCCATCCGTCCATCCATCCATACATTATGCATCCATCCATCCATCCATCATGCATCC
>JAHUTJ010009730.1:0-14601 GCA_036250325.1 Characodon lateralis
CCCGTTCCCCAGACCTGAATCCGATGGAGCACATCTGGGACATCATGTCTCGCTCCATCCAGCAACGTCACGTTGCACCACAGACTGTCCAGCAGTTGGTGGATGCTTTAGTCCAGGTCTGGGAGGAGATCCCTCAGGAGACCATTCACCCTCTCATCAGGAGCACGCCCAGGCGTGGTAGAGAGGTCATAGAGACACATGGAGGCCACACACAATACTGAGCCTCATTTTGACTTGTTTTAAGGACATTACATCAAAGTTGGATCAGCCTGTAGTGTGTTTTTCCACTTTAATTTTGTGTGTGACTCCAAATCCAGGCCTCCATTGGTTAATAAATTTGATTTCCATTGATGATTTTTGTGTGATTTTGTTGTCAGCACATTCAACTTTGTACAGAACAAAGTATTCAACGAGAATATTCATTCATTCAGATCTAGAATGTGTTATTTGAGTGTTCCCTTTATTTTTTTTGAGCAGTGTACATCATGCTTTATTGACTTTAGCCACTGTGATTACCTGATTTCATTTATTCAGGTAATTACCCTGGAGGGTTGGGTAGATATCATGTACTATGTCATGGATGCACACTCCTTCTACAACTTCATCTACTTCATTTTTCTCATCATTGTAAGTACTCACAAAACCACAAACACGTTCAAAAATGTTAAACTTGTCTAAAGCTGTTGTTTGCACTGTTTGCCAGGTGGGCTCCTTCTTCATGATCAACCTGTGCCTGGTCGTCATTGCCACCCAGTTTTCTGAAACAAAGCAGAGAGAACATGCCTTAATGAAATCAGAGCAGCGTGCCCGCCAGCTCCACCAATCAGCTTCCACGCTGGCCAGTGACAGTCAGCCCGGGAGCTGCTATGAAGAGATCATCCGCTATCTGGCCCACCTGGGCCGCAAGGCGTGGCGGCGTCTCTCCCGCTGGATCGTTTGGACTCGCCCACGTCTCCACTGTGCCTGCGTCTGCCGTAAAGGGAGCGGGTCGGCTCGAGGGGGTGGAGTCGGAGAGATGAACGGACTCGCCAACCGGCACTCGGGCCACGCCCCCAATGATTTATCACACCTTCATCAAGTTTATCATCTACATCACCAGCATCATCACCATCATCAACAGCAGCAGCATCAGCCTCAGCCAGAGCTGGCCATCAGCAACGGAGGGAAGGGGTTTAATTATCCCTTCATATCACCACTCCTCAGTCACCTGGATGATAAGGACCGGGACCAGAAGAGGATGGTTGCCACGGAAACTATCAACAGACTGCCACAGCTGGTACTCGAGCACAGTGAGTCAATTGAGTGTATTTTTTTGTGTGAGTGCATAAAAGCTCTACCACACTAAGGGTCTTACAGGGTGCAGGTGGAGGATTTTAGCTGAAAGTATGGACTTATACTCCATAAATTTTCATGCAACTTTCAGGTACATCTGTTTTTGTTTGTCTTAAATATTTTAGCAAACCTGATTATTCTTATTTTATTAGCACTGATAACTGTTTTTAGGCTAATTTTATGTTTGAATTCAGGTTACAGGGTATCTCTCTGATGGTTAGCATGATTGTCTCAAAAACAGAAGGTCCTGGGTTTAAGTTTCAACCTTTCTGTGTGGAATTTCTATGTTTTCTCTGCAACATAGATATATTCTCTCCTGGCAATCCGGTAGGCATAGGCCAGTATGAGATTATCACTTTATGATAACCTACAGTTTCACAGCTTTTGATTTTTTGCACAAAAAGTTTAAGCAAATATGTATAATTTGATCTAATTTAAAACATAAAATCAAAATTATTCATATTGATTGAAATAAAAATATATCTTAATCATCCATCCGTTGTCTTCCGCTTATTTGAAATTGGGTTGCTTGGGCAACTGGTCCACAAGTGAACCCCGGACATCCCTCTCCCTGGCGACATCCTCCAGCTGGTTCTGGGGGATCCTAAACCGTTCCCAGGCCAGACGGGATATATGGCCCCCTTGTGACTTCTGGGTCTTTCCCAGGGTCTCCTTACATTGGGACGTGCCTCCAAAGGAAAGTGCCTAGGAGGCATCAGAATCAGAATCAGAATCAGCTTTATTGCCAAGTTCGTGCATACAAACAAGGAATTTGACTCCGGTACACTTTGCATCTTGATACGATCCCCAAACCACCTCAACTAACTCCTTTCAATGCGGAAAAACGATGGTTCTGCCTGGATGACCTAGCTCCTCACCCTATCCCTAAGGCTAAGTCCAGGCACCCAATGGAGAAAGCTAATTTTCATCAGCGTGCCAATACCTTGCTCCTCAGAGTCCAGAGGGCAATGGGCAGATGGGTTCAAGATAAGAGACAGGCAACAGGAGTTCAAATAACCACTCATTACAGTGACATACAGAAAACAATCTCTGGTGGGGTACACCAACAGACAACAACACTGGGTGCCTTTTCTGCTAGCTAAGAACTGGAAAATTAGGCTGAAATTAACATGAAAACTGGATGAATATTGATTGCAGATGCATAATTGACATGATAGGGTCTGAATTTGTATAAAAGCATGGATCCAATAAGAGCACAGACACCATCTTCCCTTATATTGTGGTTTTCAGACAGCCCAGAAACATGCCTGTTAGCTGCTGAGTGGTCATAGAGTGCATGTGTGCATAGTTATCTGTCTTTGTATTGTTCCTGTAATGGACTGGTGACCTCTCAAGGATGTACCCCGCCTCTCATCCTTTGTCTGCTAAGAAAGTCACCAACCCCCAGAACACTAAACAGGATTAATCGGGTCCAGAAAATGAATGGATGATAGATAAAAAGGTTTGTCTCTGGGTTTTTTTTTTAAACTGTTTAAAAATTAAAATATTTATCTTCAGAACATCACTCTACATTTCACATTATTGAAAGGTTAACCTAAAGAAAATTTGATATATTTTACTCTCAAATTACTAAATCATTATTTTTTTTTGCAAATCTCTAAACACAAGGGACAAAAGCATTTGTATATATTTTTTAAATATTTGTTTATATTAATTAATGGGCTATAGTGCCCATTACAAGATTTCAGTGAAAAAACTCTAACTTACTATCAGATTTGTTAATTACTAAAACTTTATTAAAACTGTATTCTTGATAAATGTGTTAATCACAATAAGCAGCAAGAAAGAATGGTCCAGTTTAGATGTAATATGCTGCAAAAGCAGCGAAAGCTGTGGGTATGTAAATGATTTACATTTTGAAGGAGCTGGCACAGCAAGAAGGCAAATGTTTGGCATTATGGGAAGAGCAATGTGTTAGAGGCAGTTGGGGTATATCCATGTCCCAGTGGCCTGATGGTGGAACTAATGAGTACGTTAGGGTGCCAAAACAAATCCCATCATGCTGCCCTCTGTCCTCAAAAGTACTTTAACATACCTGAGAGTTGCCTGCTTTGTGTTTTTACAAAATACAACCCCTATCCACCTCCATCAAGTGTGGCTAATGCCATTAAACAAGTTTAGGAGGCATTCTTTGTGTCTGGTGACATTAACTTACTGTTTTGACAGACTATTGGATTGCTTAACTCATGACGCTACCACTTATGCATTTTTGTGGATGTCTGTATCATAAAAGCTGCCATGAAGGGAGCAAACATAGTAGTCTGTAGCCTCTTCTTCTGCTGCCCTCCATGGAGCCATTCATGTAAGAACTGCCACTGGTCACGCATCTAATATTCTGAGATCCTGGGTGCATCTTTGCACACCACACAGCAGCTTTATTTTAGCTCCATATCAACTTGTGTGATATGTAAGAAAAAAGGCCTTCTTTTTTGCATGTTTGTTGTGGACGTCTGACCTAAAAGTGATGGTACATATAGTTCTCCTGCTCAGTAAGAGTACCTCTCAGCCAGAGGAGCTCAGCCTCTCCACCCATGAATCAAGCTAACATGACGATCGCTGCAGATAATCAGCCAATCAGATTTTACCCTCAACAGAGTGATCTCACCTTTACTCTTGTTAAAGTTGTGGTACTGAAAGCCTGATGTGCACTGCATGGTTTGTCACAGAAGACCTCACACTTCGCTGAGAAGGTTCAGACTGAACCATCTTTATATCTGCAACCATCCATCACAAGCTAACTGAAGCCAATCAGTTCACTGAACATCTTCCAGAAGTGAAGACTACCTGTTTAATCAGCCTCTCACTGAAGTCCATCAGGAGACAAGGGAAAACAACCTAATTGACTAAAACATTTTTTAAAGTTTTAATTAAACGAAATAGTTCTGGTTATGTTGCAAGTGAAGCAGAAGCATTATGTCTTTAGGAGATGTCATTGTTGACTTTTGTCTTAATTAAAACCTGCCAGAAACTGCCAATTAGGGACACTGCTTTGTCCCCTCTGTCTTGACCACAGCAGAGTCCCTCGAGGCCTTGAAAGATGAGTTTTCTCATGGTCATGATCTCCTGATTCCTGTGAAAATCCAGCCATGTTGTAGGATATTAAATCAGATCTTCAGTCTCCTTGGGATAGCACATTGTGCAATGCATAGAGAGGGCAAGCAGACTGCATTTACCCTCTGGTGTATTTAGATACTCCGGCTAATCGCAAAGCAGCACAGTTGTATTTCTCTGGTACATGATCCCACTGCAGGGTACTGTGAGTACAAGTCCTTAGACCTGGACTACAAAAATGGAAATGCAATTAAATGTATTCTCATGCACTTCTTTTACGTTCTGGTTTGGTCTGAATTTTAATATTTGCCAATAATAAAAATTTTCAGTCCAAAGCTCTCTTATTTAAACTCCTGGTGTTGTTTTTGTTCTGGTATAAGCTGCTATGAATAAACCACTCAAGCAGTGTCAGGTATACTTCACCATTTTCCACGTGTCTTCTGTTGTCCTTGTATTTAAGACTTATAATACAAAAGGACTCTTTCATCTCTATTGATTGAAATACACTGTCACACGTTACCCACAATGCATCATAAGAAACGAACTGTAAATAAAACACAGCATTCATCTGAAAAAAGCTCTAGAAGGTATAAGTTGAGCAAGAGAATCACCTCCTAACGAACAGAAATGATGGAAAAGACAAACTTCCCTTCTTTTGGGTATTCACAATAAATGTCTTTACTTTGAGTAGATATTTTAATTTTTTTGTCCTTGTTTTTGGTGAGACAAATAAAAAGGAGTAAAAATGGAAAATATCTTGACATGGAGGAAGAAACAACAAATATTTACATGTAATAAAAAATAACTTTACCATCTTAGTCAATAGAAGTCAAGTACATTATTTTTATTAGCAATTAGCAAGGCTAGCACAGTTAGCAACACTTCCTGCAGCAGCTTATTGCTGTCTTTTGTCTAAATTATAAATTGTCATTCCTCTGCAAAGCTGTCAGAGTTGCTGTTCTCCTCAGTCATTGTGAACATACAGGCTAAACAGGCTGAACTGTCTTTTCTCCTTCCAAACACAAAAATATTTCCGAAGAAGGCGATACTGTGTAGCATAAACCTCACTCTGCAACAGCAGACTGTGCACTGACAACCTGCCCGGATGTTTAGACTTTAACCATTCTGGCTCCTCTGATGATCTATTAATGTAGATAAATATTCATTGTATGATATTATTAGGTGTATTTTAGTGTCTAGGTGTACAGAATACGTTTGATGGTTTCTCCCCCTGAAATTGGATCCAAGAATGTAGTGTTTGGTCCAATACAGTTGCAAAATCATGAAAAGAGTTAATAAAAGTCCTTACTGTCTAAAACTGCTGTGTCCAAACGTTTTGCCACAAAAATGTAATTCAAGCTCTAAACGGAGTAGTAGTGCCAGTAATCGGTCAAAAAACTAAACTGAATGTGAAAATTGTAATTTCACCAGCACGGTGGTGCAGTTGGTAGCACTGTTGCCTTGCTCAACCCTGTTGCCTGGGTTCAACTCCCGGCCGGGGGTCTTTCTGCATGGAGTTTGCATGTTCTCCCCGTGCATGCGTGGGTTCTCACTAGGTAATCTGGCTTCCTCCCACAGTCCAAAGACATGCCTGTTAGGTTAATTGGTCTCTCTAAATTGCCCTTAGGTGTGTGTATGAGTGTGTGCATGGTTTGTGTGTTGCCTATGGGGTAAGAACGCTGTCAAAAACAATGTGTATGTAAAGACGGAAATGTGTGCATATTAGTCAATAGTTGTGCATAAGTAAAATCCAAAAGAGGTATTGTATATTTTCTCTATAAGAAATCACGTGACGCCAAGTCGCTGATGTAAATTCGTATTCTCATAGAAAAGAAATCGTATTCACAAACTGTTATAGCATATTGTATTCATAAAGAATAAACCACAATTGTAAACTTGAACTTTGTTTTTGTAATTTCTTGAAGCTGTAACATTTTATTTTGTATTCTTATAGAGAAAATATACAATACCTCTTTTGGATTTTACTTATGCACAACTATTGACTAATATGCACACATTTCCGTCTTTACATACACATTGTTTTTGCCAGCGTTCTTACCCCATAGATGCCCTGCTATGGACTGGCGACCATAGTATCCTGCCTCTCGCCCATAGACTGCTGGAAATAGACACCTGCTTCCCCGCGACCCACTATGGAAAAAGCGGTAGAAAATGACTGGCTGACCTGTTCAACAATTGACTAAAACATAACAAACAAATTATCTGATTTTGTAAAAATAGAAAAGGATTGCCGTATTTATAGAAATGCATATAATGTCCTAAATCTGTTTAGTTTATTTTCATCCATTTGCTTGGTCTATAAATGTTTTTATTCTTTTCTCAGCCACAGAATCAAGACATGAATCACAGCATAGTTTATCAACATGAATGTGTCCAAGTTTGCTTTTGAGTGAAATTCACTACAATAAAAGCAAAACATGGTTAATAACATATGAATATTTTGTTGTACCCAACCTTTTCTAATTTTAAGAAGATTATAATTAACCTTATTGCATCAGTGAAAAATTGTCACAAAACATTAAAACAAACGTGTCTGTTATCTGCATCAACCATCAAGGATCACAAATGGCCTCTGGATCACACTTTGGACACCCCTGCTCTATGTGGGAGAAAATGGATAAAATGTTCACTCGAATGACCTGCAACAAGATATTTAAAACATTCAAAAAGGTTATTTTGTATTACTTGTTACTGAAAATAGTTTTCTGGTAAAACATCATTTTCTTGTTGTGGAGTTAACGTTACTTGGTGCTTAAATCACAATCAAAAAATACTTTTCCAGTCATAATGTCGAGATACTTAAAACTATCTTAAATTTAAAAATATTAAAAAATTAAAACTGTTAAGGGCTTTTACTCAGACCTCAGAAAGCTCCCTGATGTTTCAGAGCACTACGTGGGTTTACCGTGCGATTAGTGCTAACTGTTATAAGAGACATTAATACAAAGCAGGTTAGGCAATAGAGAAATGCACATCAAATTTTCATTTAGTTCATCAATAAATTATAGGTGTTATTGAAAGAGAGGAGAAATGACTCAGTACATCGTCTAATGCACTACAGGAGCAAGTCTAGTCATTTCTAGTAGTCCTCCTGCTGTAGGAGCCTATGTTATCTGTAGACACAGACCGCTGAATGGGTACATTGGATTTCCTATATCTGCCTCCAGTGAAACATGAATTTGTTGAAACTGTGATGACAAGTCAAGTCCTCGTGCTAGATTAACGTTTGTTGTTATGTCATCAGAGCATTCCTCCTGAGCGGCTTCCTAATAAATGATGCTGAAATCTTAGGCCTCCCAGGAACATGCCTGTTTACACACAGACACACACACACACACACACACACACACGCACACGCACACATGTCCCTTTTCTAATAAAATAACTCTCCCTCTGTGCAAAGCGCCTCGACTCCACTGTGGTTTTCATGTCATTGTCTCCCTGAAATGAAAAGAAGGTTCTCTCTTTTACTGGATGGGAGAATATGTTGAATGACTAAATGTGCCCATGAGAGAAACATTTAAATATGGCTTTTTACCATGCTCTGACCACATTTAATTTCATTATATTCTGTTTCCAAGGAGCCAGACCTTTTTCAATCTTTAAACCTGTCTTGATCAGAAGTTCCTCAGGCTCTTTTAAGCATTTTTCTTTGGCTGCTTTTTCCTTCTTTTTCTGTGAAACCTTGTTCTCGGCCACAACAGCTCATAGTGCAGTGTGTGCTTGAAACAATGAGGAAAGTTGACAAGTGGGGGACAAAAGAAGTAGTGTCAGGCCTAGAAAATTGTCTGCAGATGATGAGTGTCTGAAAGTCATGTCTTTCTGGAATAGGAAAACATCCAGCACAGACCTGACAAAGGGCCTGAGAGATGCATCATCCTTTAGTTGATGCCAAGTTTTCGCCTAACAGCTCTTTGGGAATCCCCTTCTTGGTGCCGAAATCTTATTCCTGTACATCAAACTGTGCTACAGTACCCTACAAAAAGCATTTATAGCCCTTAAACATTTTGGGATTTTATTTGATGGACCAACACTAAGTAGCATATAATTGTGAGGTGGACAAGTAAAATTATGAAAAGTGTGCCTACATTTGTATTTAACCCCCCGACTGACTACTTTAAGGCTGGTGCAAGTGTTTTGGGGTATTTTACACATCCAGAGACTAAAGTATTTCCCAATTCTTCTTTGCAAAATAGCTCAAGCTCAGTCAGATTGGATGGAGAGCATGTGTATACATCAGTTTTTAAGTCGTGCCATCGATTCTGGACTAACAAGAGGACTTTGACTGGACCTTTTATACCATGTGAGCTTTGATCTAAACCATGTCTTGTTAGCTCCGGCTGTAAGTTCAGTTGAACTCCGCCCTAGTCTCACGTCTTTTACAGCCTCTAACTGCTTTTCTCTTCCTGTTTCAGCTCCATTTATCTTTTTATTAACTGTTACCAACTTTTCTGTCCCTTCTAAAGAAAAGCCTCCACACAGCATGATGCTGCCGTCACTGTTTTTCACAATGGGGATGGCGTGTTCAGAGTGATGTGCACGATCAGTTTTCTACAGCACATAACATTTTGCATCTTGGCCAGAAAGATACATTTTAGCCTCATCTCGCCAGAGTAAATTGGTGCTTTTCAGTCAAATCTTTCTTTCCTGTTGATAAAACTATTAAAATATGTGAGTGAGAACATCTGTTATTATTATAAAATATGGTTTATGTGAGTGAAGAAAACAGGAGAGAATAAAAAAGGATAATCCATATGATAATTTATGAATGATTTATAACATGTATGCTAACATGTATGTGTTTTTTATTACAGACATATTACGATAAATGAATGGAAGCTAATTTAAGTTGGAGCTGTGGACTTTGTTCAAAATATTTAGATGGTGAACTATGAACATTTCATTCATTTTGACCTGGCTGAAATGAATTGAGAACTAGTTCTTGTTAAGGATGAACTGGCACTACACAGCTTAAGACAAAAGGAGCTCTCTAATGTCTTCCAGCCTAGTTTTGCATACACAACTAACATTTGCCATGGGGACAGATTTTCCAATCAATCTGTGGATCTCTGAAGCTCCTCCAGAATTATAGTGGTTCTCTCGGCTACTTCTCTGTTTATTAAGTCATTATAGGTTGTCAGCCATGTCTTGGTAGGTTTGCGGTTTTTAGATGGTGGGTTGAACTTTGGTCCATGACATTTCCAATGTTTGTGATTTTTTTTATTTATTAACCTAATCTTGAATATTCTTTATTTTCCATCTTTCTGCATTAAAATAAATGTATAAAATTTAGAGAATGTGGTTTTGTTTGTGAGCAAACTTAGAAAATCAGCAGAGGATCAAACACCTGCAGTGCCTTGCAAAACTATTCACCCCCTTGACTTTTTACCTATTTTGTTACATTCCAACCTGTAATTTAAATGTTTTTTTAAAATCTTGTTTTATGTGATGGACCTGCACAAAGTAGTATATATATATATATATATATATACACACTACTGGTCAGAAGTCTTAGATACACTTTCTCACTTAATTGGGCTCTTTATTTTGATGACTTTTTACATTGTAGATTCTCACCAAATGTAACAAAAATGTGAATGAACACACATGGAATTAGGAAGTAAACAGTAGTCATCACAGCAAAGGACAGCTTCTTTAAGGAATCTAAAATAAAAAACATATTTAAAGTATCTTTACAAGTTTTTGTTGGCTACATAATTCCATGTGTTCATTCACTGTTTTGATGCCTTCACTGAGAATCTGTGTACAATGTAAATAGTCATAAACATAAAGAAAGTGTGTCTAAAACTTTTGCCTTGTAGAGTATATACATAACAAACAGAATAAACTGAAAATTGGAATGTGGATATGTATTCACCCCCTTTGCAATGAAGCCCTTAAAATGTTCTGGTGCAACCACTTACCTTCAAAAGTCACATTATTAGTGAAATGGCCACATGTCCAATCTAAGTGTCACATGATCTGTCAGTATAAACACAAATTTTCTGAATGGCCCCTGAGGCTGCAGCACCACTAAGCAAGATACATTACACCATGAAGACCAAGGAGCTCTCTAAACAAGACAGGGACAAAGTTGATGAGAAGTACAATCAGGGTGGGGGTTATAAAAAATCCAATTCATTGATGTTTCTCCAGAGCACCATTAAATCCATTACCTTTAAAAGAAAACACATGGTACCACAACAAACCTGCCAAGACCAAAACTAACAGACTGGGCAAGGAGGCCATTATTCAGAGAGGCAGCACAGAGACCACAGGTAATGCTGAAGGAGTTGCAGAGACTGGAGTATCTGTCCATAGGACCACAATTAGTCATACACTCTACAGAGCTGGGCTTTATGGAAAAGAAAAAAGCCGTTACTTAGTGTTCAAAATAAGAAGACATATTTTGAGTTTGCCAAAAGGCATGTTGGTGACTCTCCAAATGTATGGAGGAAGGTGCTCTGGTCAAATGAGACTAAAAGGAAAACGCTGGTGCAAACCCAACACATCCCATCATCCCAAGAACACCATCCCCACAATGAAACATGGTGGTAGCACCATCATCCTCAAAGTTGTAGACATGTTCTGTACAACCTAATATGGTACAAACAATCCATTTTAATTCCAGGTTGTGAAGCAACAAAACATGAAAAAATGCCAAGAGGGGTGAATACTTTTGCAAGACACTGTGTTTCCCCCATTGTAGAAGGAAATGAGGCCTAACTCATGACTTTTGCACATTACTATACACGTCTTACATCTGTATCTTCTCCATCCTGGTGTGTGCACAGGTGGGTCTGCTGGTCATCCCTCTTTACCTCTGCCGGGTGAAGCCCCTGGAGATTCCTCTGTATGTCCGTACTGCGTCTACTACAACCAACTCAGTGAACATCCAGATGAGGACCAGCACCAGAGAAAGTCATGCAACAGCGACAGCCCGTGTCACAGTGACAGCCCCTGTCATGGTGATCCACAGCGGTCTGATCTAAAAAAACCACTCTGGGAATGCTGTTCGCTGAGACTCCAAAACAAGCTGGAACTTATTGTTAGCAGCAGATACTTCAGCAGAGGAATCATGATTGCCATCCTCATTAACACTCTGTCGATGGGGATAGAGTACCATGAGCAGGTGAGCTGTGTAGACTGCTAGCATGTTTGTGCTGACATGCACCGCTTGGTGCGCGCCTCCTTCAGACCGGCTGTGACTCCGGTGTGATTGACGTGCTAATCGCTGTGTGTAGGAGAGTCAACAAACTTACCCTCCAATCAACACTTACAGCACCCAGCATATGGGATCACAACATGAGTGTACGTGCGTTCCTGTGTGTGGGTTTGTGCAGGCATGGATGAGGAGATGGGGAAACTCATAAGACCTCAAGTGTTAATTAAAGCATGACCCTGGGAAAGGAGAGAGAGACTGAGCAGTGCGAAAATAGAGCCGTGTTGCAGGAGCAGGCGGGAGTGAAGGGAGTAATCAGGTGGAGCAGGATAGACCTGACACTCTGATTGGCTGTGTGGCAGTGGCAGATTGTGAAAAAATGAGGGAAGCTTTGATTTCGCCCGCTTCTTAAACAGCGTGACACATTTGGATGGCCATCATTTACTCAATGACAAATATTTAGGAAAAATGAGCTGCCTTGTTTTGTCCTATTTTTATGCCTACAGACTCCCTGTAGAGTCCAGACTTGGCTTCAGAGCTATGTGTTGAAATAACTTCACTAAGTGAATGAATAAAACATTTTTATATAATTATCATTTAAAAACCTTACATCTCAGACGTTAATATGATCATAAAAGTGGAAATGTGATTGTTACAGTTTGAAGAAACATCTCAGAGACGATGTAATCTCGTGTGAGCAGCTGTGTCAGGCCGAAGTCACTGAGCATGCTCAGAAATCCAGCTGTATGTTTACACTGCGTTGTTGGTTTGCATAAACTGTGAGAAATAATCCATAATGGCTTTGTTCACTGAAGTAACGACACAATGTCACCCTTGCCTGTGACATATTCTGTTCGTGTGTTTTTAATGTCACAGCAGCAGTGGATCCTCTTAATGGAAAATCCATACACGAATGTTTGTTTTATATGGTTAGAAATGGACACTTTTTCTCCCTCTGTGTTTAGAGTCTCAGAAGCCAAGATGATGAATTTGTAAACAGACAAAAACAACCTCAGAAATGTCCTTTCTGATTTTTGTAAACCTTTTTCTGCTGTTGTAGGGATTTTAGTTGATTCTGATTTTTCTTTCAGAACTATATTACATCAAGATATTTGCATAGAAAATATTTATGCTAGTCCTTATCAGTCCATAAGAGGACATTAATTCTGTATAGTAGGAGAAGAATCACACCAAAGTTGTGACGGCACAGTTAGTAGTAAAACAGGGTTTTACTACAATTCTAAAACAAAGTTGACATTTGAAACTGCCTTCAGCATCTTGTATCAGTGACAAGCATGGTTAACGCAGCTAGCATTATTAAAATATCAGTCTCTGTGTGTATTCCCTGGAGTATAGACACCTTTAAAAGTTTAGCATGTTTCATGACAGATAGCGGTTAAAGATTTAAAAGGATAAAACAGAACCTTCCTGTTATCCACTTACGTTCCACGCTCTCTCCCAGCTTGAATGATCTGCAGACATATCTGTACATAGCAAATTGTTTCCTTAGATATAACTACTTAAAACTCTGTGCTTCTTTCCTCTGGCATTATTTTTAAACACCTCACTATTATTGAAAATTGCTAACTTTAAGTCTTCATCACTCAGTAACCATATCACACTAAACAGTGTTGTTGTAAGCAGGACCTGATGGCTTTTAATATGGTGCATTAATTGGCCAGACAAACAACTAATCTGGCTGTTTTGGACTTGATGGTCTCCTGTCAGGACCCATTAAAGCTGAAAATTGAGAAATTCCAGTCACCAGACAAGTTCTCTGAGGATCTCCAATAAAAATCTCAAATAAATTCCGATCCTTGTCATAACAAGTAGGGGAGTTTGTGTTTGATCGATTAATGGTCCTTGGCGATACATGTTATAATGCTTTGTGGGTTGTTTATTTCTGCCTAACTGGTACCACATATGTAAGGTAAATGCATTTGTGAGTTGAGCAGCAGAAGTGAGTATATAAGTTGCACCCATGTCTGCCAAATCCCATCTGCTAAAGAGCATATTCTGCTATTTACTCTTGTTTGGCCTCTTTTATTAGATTGCTAAAGTTCTCAGTCAGTTTGAAGATTTTTTTTCTACTCCCTTTGTCATATGTATAACCTAGAAAAATGGCAAGTCATAGATTACCAATTAAAGCATTGTAGACTCAAGAATTAACTGAAAATAGCTAAAATAAAAAAAAAAATGCTTCACTTATTTTTTATTAGAATTGGTAGGAAAAGCAATAGGTGTGACACAGTTGATTTCTTAATGTGGAAGTCTGAATTAAATGGATTCACACTAAAGGTTGGATTTTTCTTCTTCAAAAAAGAACTTATTTTAAGCCTTTTTACACATTTTTACAGAGGGGGTCAGTTAATGCAGGGGTTGCTGAACAGTAATGAATTTTGTATTATTTGATTTATTACTGGTATGTATTTTGTTTTTTGTTTCTAACTCACATATATATCAGTTTAAATTATGATTTCCCTGCCAAACACCTCTTCTCAAACTCAAATAACAGTAATCTGAATTTTTTGATGGTTCTAGGATGAGAAGTGCTTCCATTAAGAGTAATATGCTCAGCATGAATATGAGTTTTTTGCTGTCAGGATCCAGGCAAAGGGGCTGCATGTGAAGTAAGCTGTATCATAATGGTTTTCCCCCAACGTTTGCACATTTCCATGGATACACAAAAATCTTTTGATTATTACCATTCATGCTTATGTTGAGAGAACATCTGTAGAAGGATCCTGAGGCTGGAACTGCCACGCAGAGGGCCTAGAGGAAGACCAAAGAGGAGATTTATGGATGGAATGAAAGAGGACATGAAGGTAGTGGTTGTGAGAAAAGAAGATGCAGAAGATGAATAGATGGAGACAGATGACTCGCTGTGGGGAAAAGAATGTATGTACAGTACTTGACTTGGAATATGTATGATTCGATTGAATCGACTTTGTGAAGTGCCCTGAGATGATGTGTTGTGAATTGAAACCATATTAATAATCTGAATTGAAGTGAAC
>JAHUTJ010009731.1:0-18305 GCA_036250325.1 Characodon lateralis
TCATTCGTCACTGTCCAGATTCGGAACTGTCTCTTATTTTCAAGTGCAAGCCTCTGCAGCAGTGGACAGCTGCTGACGTGCATGAGAAGTTGCTGGAACATAGCAAAGATCAGAAGTACGGCCCTCAACTTAGTGCATCCAGTGCCTTAAGTTCTCAGCAACAAGAGGTGAGTCCTCATATGCAACAACTGACATCCAGTAGTAAATATACAGCACCATCACCAGCCTCTACCTCAGTACCTTCTGTTGGACTTAATGCACAAGCGCCTGCTGATTGTCTTGATCATGTGATAGCCCTGTTAGAGAAAGTTCTGGAGGGGCAGCTTCGACAAGCACAGCTACCTGTTAAAGATGATGTCAGAGGTCATGAAACGACTAACTTTTTTTAGTTATTTGCTCACATGCCTCGTACACTGGCATGGATAGAGGCCCACTGACATTGAGAGTGTACAGGCCCTAGAGTTTGGTGCTGCACCCGTGTCCACCGTCGATCACCGTGTGCTCGGCTGAAGCACCGCCGCCCAAGGATCAAAAAAGAGAACGTCAGCGCTGTGAATCTCCGTGCACCCCTCCTGCCAAACTCAGCCTCTTTGGGGAAGACTTGCCACCTCCAACAGTAAGCTACCTTAATCCTATCCTGCACTACTATCCATAACGTCCTCCAAACAACAATAACCTCTCCTCCTCCTCCTCAGAGCCGGTCCAGATCCCTCCGGCAGATCCAGTCCGAGTTCAGTTTCACTCTGGTTGTGTTACAAATAAACTATTAAACCTGCTGTTCTGCTTCTGTAATTGTTGCCATACTCAGTGAGACCAACATTATGACAGCTTTCGTTTCACTGTTGAATCATGTGGAGTGACACTTTTAAAAAATACCAAACAAACTTTTATTACTTCTTTAAATTCTTCTTCTTTGTAGTTTCTTTTGTTTTGTTGTCCAGCGGCTCCCAGTTTCAGCAGGATGTGTGAAACATGTAGGACTGTAAAGGAAACGGAGGAAGCATTAATATCCATTTGTGGTCTTGAGAAACAAACCTGTATCTTCTGCTCCATCGTGCCTTCATGTGAGACAGAGACGTTTGCATGCTGAGCGATCATTGCTCCTTGTTCATCAGTTACAGCTGCAGCTCTCAGAGTCTCTGTCTTTAGGGAGGTGATGGTGTGGCCCATCTGTAGCTTGTATGGTTGCTTGGTAAAAGCTCATTTTACTCCCTGGTTAAATAGAGATCCTTCTATTGGACCAGAATCTCCAAACTGTGGACAGACCTGGTTGTGTTGCTGCACAGACATGTACAATACCTTTGTAGCAAAGATAAAGCCTTATTAAAACAATATTAAGACTCCAGGAGATGCAGATCTTGGGGGAGAATGCCTCTAGGAATGTCAATGCATCCATGGAAAAGCTAAACCCTGCTGAGGATAAGCAGCAGCCATGTTCTGCTGACCTGAGGTAGAGCTTTACTGATCACCATCTGCCAGGTCTCCTCTACATACGCAGGAGTTTTATCGGTTAGCGTACATAAGCATATTTGCTGACACAATGCCAAGGTAGCAAGACATCAACAAGGACTTTAGAGAAGAACTGTTGCTGCTGGTGGTTCTACAAGCTGCTGGATCAGGGCATGGATTTAGTTTTCAGCCACACTGCCACAGTTTCAGGCTCACATGTGAATTATTTGTTGTGTCTCTGCAGTTTAGTGTGACTACAAGCAAATAAATATGACTATTTAGTTCAGTTTTAAAGAAATGTTACATGTCCCCACTCTTTTACATGGGGTCCCTCAATATTCTGAGCCTTACCAGAAACTTTCTGTGTTGTCCTGTAAACACATGTTTATCATCAGTCCAACAGAACACAACTCACTTTAAGGATAAACTGAGATCAGATTTAACTTGATATTTCTGACCCTGCTCCAAAGACTCTTCACATCAGAACCAGCAGGACTGGACTTGTTTTGGCTGCTCTCCTCCCTCAATCTGGAACCAGCTGCAGGATAAAAGCAGAACCAGACGCTTGGACTCCATCCTGCAGCTCTCATATCTGGAAACCTTACAGGATCTGATTCACTCAAACTCGGATTGTTCTCTGTGATGTCCTTTAAAACCTTTCAGTGAGCATCAGGCTCTGTTTAATTGTAAAAGACATTTCCTCCCAGTTGACTTAATTTGGGGTTTACATCATTCTCTATCAAATGTAAAGAGAATATCATATTTCACTTTAATTCTTCTGTTTACCCCCTTTAATCAAGTTTGTATCAGATGTTTAATTAAAGCCTGCCTGCTTCTATGTCTGTCTACCATGAAGGTGAAGATTATCTCTGGGCTGAATAGAACATTTTGGCTTTTTTTAAACCTAATTCTTCACATTTTAAAACCCCTCATGGTGTCATGATCTGAGGGTCTTTGTGGCTCTCACTGGGTTTTGTATTGGTTTATTTTAGGTTATTGATGGTTTTTGATAACGGTTTATTTCTTTGCCTTCTGTTCTCTGTGTATTGGTTTGAACTATTATTGACCACAGTGTTGGTCTTTAGCCTTTGGTTTATAAGATAGTTTTGTGTCTTGTTTTATTTCCTGCTCAGGTTCTTCTCCAGCTGCTCTACTCTCCTGATTAGTCACACCTGGTTCTCCTGTCACTCAAGCCAGTCAGTTTTCTTTACGTTCTCACCTGATTCCTCTGGTTTCCCTGTGATCCAGTTGCTTCTTGGTCTCCTGTCTGTGGTCCTCCAGGTTCCCTCCTGCCACTCCCTTGGTTTTTGCTAGTCCTTTTAAAATGAACACCTATCCTGAAAGTAGAACAGCCATCTGCTCTGTATTTGGGTTCATCTACCCAATAACACCTGACACCCATTTGATTTAATCCCATCCACCACCAGCACCTGTACATCCTGCAGCTCAGTTAGAGGACTTGTGTCTCTTTACTGAACAAAGGAATTAAAGAAGCTATTGGTATCATTTATTTTCTATCCAGTAAAAAGTACTCCTGGATCGGTGGTTCTGTGTTTTCTTTGTTGTCTCCTCTCTCTTTCCTCTCAACCCTGAATCAGTTGGGGCAGATGGACTCTCTCATTGAGCCTGGTTTTGGTTCTGATGGAGATTTCACCTCGTGCTAAAGTTAATGTGATCAATTCAGTCACCTTGCAGCAATCCCTCCTCTTATTTAGAGATGGACTGGACACTGTGTAGTAAGCACCTGAATCTGACTGGATTCTTATAGGATAAACTGGGTTGACATGATATTCTAGCTTAATTAAATTCTATAGAACTGGATAATAACTGGTTCTATTGCAGCTTTGATGTTCCACCTGTTTCCTTCTCAATCACACACATAGATTCTGACCATCATTCCTCTTGTGTCCAAAGCACACGTCCACCTCTCCAAGGTCTTCTATACATGTCAGAATATCATCTGCAAACAGTATAATCCATGCGGGCTTCAGTTTGACCCCAGCTGTGTCCTTCACCACTACAAACAAGATGAAGCTCAGAGCTGATCCCTCCTGTAATCCCACCTCCACCTTGAACCCATCTGTCACTCCAACTCACACCTCACTGTTGTCTCACTACACAAATATACAACACAGCACCTTCTGACCTTCTCTATACTCCACCTTCAACACTCTTGAAGCAGACCTCACCTCTTGTGCTCTTTGTGAAAGGTTTCCCTCACATTGAGACCTTCAGACCTACTAACACCAACCTTTCCTCTGCTATTATAGACGGTTTCACAGAGGCTGCAGAGCTGTGCTGCTGACCTCTAACCCCACTGTTATCAGACTGTAACACGTTTCATCATGACCCACTTCCCCCACTGCAGCTGATCTGTTGGTTTTTACACACATTCACCTCGTGTGTGTGAGCAGCAGGGAGGTCAGCACACACATGTGCCGTGTCCCGCTGCAGACGCTAAACATGTTTTGCTGTAAACGGTGACCCCATAGGATCCAGTTTCTCTCACTGAGGAATGTGTGGATGGTGTAATGTGAGCCCTGTGGGTACAGCTGGGTGTGAGAACAAAAACACAGCGTACCAGGCTCGGCCCAGATCCGTCTGTTTCCATCACTTCATGGAGCTTCATGGTCAATCCCACTCATTTCCAGAGAACGTGTTTTCACCAAAGTTCCCTCATTCAAACCTGATGTCTTGGTCCTGAATGAACAGACAGAGGATTCTCAGCCCAAGATTTATTACCACTACATAAGTAGGGTTTTGAGGCGATCCTGGGCCCGGTGTTATGGTCCCCGGGGCCCGCCTCAGTCAAACTTGTTGCTGTCAGATGTGGCAGATGTGCCCCCTCCCTCTGTTTGATGTGGTACTGAATATTCTGGGGAAAAAGCATTTTAAGATGAAAAATGACCCACATGTGTTGCCTCAGAGTGGCCACCTCCCAGATGGATCTAAAGGGACTGGGGTACCACGTCTCTGTAGATGCTTTTCCATTTTGTAAAACATATCTGTGACAGAGCGTCTGCAGAGATGTGGTACCGTGGAAATGGATCTTTTGCTGGAGTCATCTCCATAATCTTTAAAACACCCCAGAACAGTAAATCATTTTAAACAAGCTTCTTTCATTTAACATTCTCTCCTGTTTCCTTTGTGAAGCTCTTAGATTCTCCTATGTGAGAACTTTGAAGGTCTTCAAGGTTCAACACTTTTTCTGCACCTTTAGAAATGTCTGCAGCTCTTCTGTGTCTCCTGAGGACAAAATGCCCAAAAACAACAGTTATATTTGTGTTTTAGGTAAATATTAAGCTGTGCAGAGCAAAAAATGATCTTATTCACATTGAAACTGATATTTATTATTTGGAAGAATCAAAATAAGTTCGAGCACCAGGAGTAGCCTCAGTTATCTCTGTTTTCCACCTTCGTTCTGCTCATCTAACCCCATTTTTAACCCTGTATTTGAAACGCTTGTTGAAAATATTGTTCTAGTTAATTAAGCACCTTAAACTCCAAGGCCCATGGCATCTGATCACGTCTTTAAACCATCTATCCAGGATAGTGTGTTTTTGGAGTGACACAGGAGTGGACTAAATTAGCATCAATTAAGCAACTTGGCAATAAATATAATCTACCACCATCCAACCTTTCCAGATATTTACAAGCCAGACTTTTTATTAAATCCTGTTTTCGGGCCTGTGTTTTCTGCCACTGTTAGAAACCATCCTACTACTGAACCCGACCCAAAGACCTGCTTTCTCTGCAGACCTCCTCATCCAAACTCAAAACATTATAGGAGTAGGACTTGGACTTGACCTTGGGGGAGATTGCTTTCACAGCTCTGGGAAAGAAACTGTTTTTAAGTCTGTTTTGGATTTAATGCAGCTGAACTGCCATCCCGATGGAAGCGGGACAAACAGCTCATAACCCAGGTTGGTGGGATCTATGGCAATGCATCTGGCCTTTTTCTGGACTCGTCCTACATAAACCAAGTCCAGGTCTGGCAGACGGCAACCCACAATCCCCTGCGCTGCCTTCAGCACCCATGCTAAATCTTTCTTCTCCTGTGCCGTGCAGCTGCCGTACCACTGTCATGCTGAGACACAGGATGCTTTCCACCGTGGTCCTGTTAAGGTTTATTAGCTGAGGAGAGAGACTAGATGGCTTTACCTTCCTGAGAAAAAAGAGCCGTTGTTGGGCCTTCTTCACCAGGTGGGAGGTGTTCTCAGTCCAGGAGAGGTCAGAGGAGATGTGAATGCTCAGGAACTTTATGCTGTCCAGACGCTCCACTGCCTCCCCCTGTATGCAGAGAGGAGCGTTTTCAGTCCTCCTGGACCTCCTGAAGTCCACTATGACCTCCTTGGTCTTGCTGGTGTTCAGGATGAGGTTATTCCTGGAGCACCACTGTGTCAGGTGGTGGACCTCCTGTCTGTACTAGTAGGCAGTGTTGGATCATGCCTGAGCCGTTGTTCCCTATTCTTACAGTCAGTGATGGCCCTGATGCCTCCCCACATGTTGTGGGTTGTTGTTATGGAAGTGACTCTTAATTCACTGTTTATACCTGTGCTTTGCCTGCTGGATGCCCTTTCCAGCTCTCTCCGGGCCCTGCTGTAGGTCACCTGATCTGAATGCTGCCACCCGGACTTTTAGCAAAGTTCACACTGTGCCTTCTACCCAAGGTTTCTGGTTGTAAAAAACCCTGATTGTTCTTGAGGGTATAACAGAGTCAGTGCAGAAGTGGATGTAGGACCTATGATGTATATTCCTCCAGATCAGCGTTCTCTTTAAATAATCCCCAGTCTGTTTGCTCATAGCAGTCCTGTAAGGCTAAACAGGCCTCTTTGGTCCAAACCTGGATGGTTCTGATGGTGGGTTTGGTTGTGCAGATCAGGGGTTTATAAGCTGGTATCAGGTCCACAGAAATATGATCCGACATTCCAAGGTGAGGACCAGGTGTTGCTCTGAAAGCTCATCTTATTGTAGCTTCTAAATCGACTGCAGCAGTGATTTCAGAGATTTGACTCATAATTGTACATAATTATATTATCATGATTATACTGTTTGAAGATTTTATGTTCACATATTTTTATTTTCTTCTTGGATTTGACAAAAAGGACTGGAGAAGAAATGATGTTTCATTGATTGTAGCTGCTGGTCCAACAATAAAAAGCTGTGATTGTACAAACAAGCTCTAATCCTGAAGTTAGAAACCAAGGTTTCCCATCCCCACAGTCAGAGAGGAGCTCATAGATCCATACATCATGTGAACAGTATGTGACCGAGCCCAGCCCATGTGGTTCTGCTGTCAATGACTGGCTGCTAATGGCTAACGGATGTGTGTGTGCTCCTGTTTTCGCAGCTGAGTGAGGAGCGTTTGTTGTAAAGTGAGGACATTTTCATGTTTCTCACTTGCGATTTTGCCAGGGTTAGGTTTAGGACTAAGGTGTGAATTCAGTTAAGGTTGGGGTTAGGTATGTACTGGTAATGGTAAGGGTTAGGGGAAGGGTCAGGGTTAGGCCATAGAAAGGGTTGAAAATGAATGGAAGTCAATGCAAGGTCCTCACAACATATAGTAAGACAAGTGTATGTGTGTGTGTTTGTGTGTGTGTGTGTGTGTGTGTGTGTGTGCTGGGCGTGGACCTTCTCACTCCTTCAGTTTATGATTACTTTGGGCCGTTGAGCCAGCTCTCACACACACGCAACATTATGTAATATATGAGCAGACCAGGAATTACCATCTTCATCATCATGGACCTGTCTGCACATGCTCCCTGATGATGTCATGGGCACAGGAAGTGGACCCCTCCTTAGAGACAATGTCGGACTCCCCAGTTTGACAGCTGGGCCCAGCCCAGTTACCAGAGAACCCTGGAACTGGTTTCTCTGAGATCTCCTGGTTTAATTGGTGCATCTGGTCATCTCTGATTCAGATTTACTGTCTCACAGTAACTGAGAGCAGTGGTGGCTCCACATATCATGTTTCTCAGAAACTTGAAGCTGCAGATGTTTCCAGAGCTGCTGTATCACACTAACTTCTCAGCAGTCTGCAGATGAAGTTCATGAGATCTCTTCACTGACCAGAGTCTACAGCCTCAAACCTTTCAAATATATTGAAACGTTAAAACTGTTAACGGTTGTAAATCATCTTCTATCCCATGTAGCTTCAGTTCAGCTCTCTGAAGGTCCCACCACAGCCTTTCACTCAGTTAAGAACTGGACTTTTGACCAAGCTTCAGCTGTTGGACAGATGGCCTCAGATTTCACTCTAGAATACTTTGGTAAACAGAAAGGTTCATGGTTGAAGGTTCTCAGGTCTTATAGCTACAAAACGAGCCAAAAACCATCATCCTACCACCATGTCTGTCAGCTGCTGTATTTGGCTTTCTTTAAACACAGTGAGGAGCATTATGCTCAAACATCTCTGCGTTACCTCTTCTGCTCCAGAAACCTTTCACTCAGAGGTAATCTAAGTCCTGCCACCATGTTGCTTCCTTGCCACCCGCCCACCCCCCACTGTCAAAGGTCTTGATCTCACTTTCTAGAAGCACTTACACTCACCAGTGTTTAACAAGTTCTGCACTGGTGGCATGATTCTGCAGCTCCCTCCTACCGTACGTAGGTTGCTGGACATCGTGAAGCTTCTTCACAGCAGCTGACCCCCCCAGGTTGAAGTTCTTGATGATCCAGAAAACGGCTCTGTCAGCTGCAGTTTCCTGCCTGTGAGGCAGCTTTGTTGCAAAATGAGGCTGGCTGCATCTTTCCTTTGGAGGCAACACTTGGGCTGATCTAATGACTGCACTAATGTGAGGGTAGATGGTCAGTTTGGGCCATATTTGTTGAAACTAATAAAGTTCTCTGAAATGAACTCCTTTTTATCTGATTATTCTGGAAACACTGTGAGTAAAAACCCAAACCTGAAACCTAAAGTTGGCATTTAAACTCCAAATGTCTCAGACGTTAAAAGACTTTTGGACAAAAAAACCCACAAACAAAAAGAGGTTATGCAGATTAGTTCTGGTTCTGGTACCAGTGGGTTCTCAATGGTTATAACAAACACACGTTTCAGCTTTAAAGGAGCCATCTTGCTGTATTATAATGTGTTTTTCCTTTGCTTTAAAGCTGGTTGTGTGAGTGGAACATTTCCTGACCTAAAAAGCTTCATCAGATCAGTTTGGGTCGATACTTAAAGCAGTCAGTTCTTGGAAAGACCTTCAGCTATTCGGGCCTGAACCATCTCTGAGCAGGCGCTTCAGGTAATGTTCACCAAAGGATTTAAAGTAAATTTTACTGAACCAGCGTGTTCCTGTAAATCCCCTGAGGCTGACTGAGCAGCTGAGGCAGACTATGCCTGGTCCTGCTGTTCTTTAGGGTAAAGGAGGCCACATCCTGGGTCCGTTTCAGTCACCCTCAAAGCTTAATGTTCACCAAATGCTGAATGAAGTCGAGCAAAGCAGCAGAATGTACTGATGAATAACCGCTGTGGAGGGACTGTGTTGCATTCAGGAAAGCTGCAGATTAAGCATCTGAAGTTTCACTTAGCTTGTTTTGGGTCAGGAAGGAGGAGATCCTGGAACTGAACCTAAGAGTGTAACATCCATTTAAAACCGGGAAGGCAACTGGTCCTGAAATTAATGCTGAATGTTCTGAGTTAAAACTGGATGGAGGAAAAGATGCTATTTTTTATGAAATGATACAAATTTAAGGCTGGATCAGAAAGATCTGTCCAAACCTCCTGACAAAGTCCTGTTTTCCTTCCCATGATCCAAACTCTTTTATAGAGTTCTCCATCAGCAGTTCTCCAGACCTCCTGACGTTCTTTTAGATTTTTCCTTTGGACTTTGGTTGCTTTTTCTCCAGGTTTTGGTCCAGTTTGTGTTCCTCACTGTTTCAGAGGAATGATTGCATGGTGGTGGTTCGAAGGTCTTCAATAAACAGTTTGCATGTTCTCCCTGGTTGGTTGGTTTGCTTTTGGTAAATGTTAGAATGATGACAGAAAGTTGATATAAACTGAGATTTACCGTGTCTTTAAAGAATTAAGAAAGCTCAGATCATGATATCAGGGCTTTATAAGCTGCTGATTGGTTAATTTATAACATCTGAGTTAAATGGAAGAGCAGCTGTAGATGTATTTGAAGGTAACGCCTCAAACTTCCTCCTGTGATTTCATTAAGGACCCAAACGAATCAGCTCAGGCTTCAGGAGGAGACTGATGGAAGCTTCTGAATTTGTAGAAAATGTTAATAACTTATCTAAAATGTTTAGCAAACAGAAATAATTTAGTTGACCCAAAATGACCTCAACAAGTAAGACTAATTTATTCTGATTTAATATCAGGCAGTGATGGAAGGTTAAATATCTGGTTTCAGCTGTTTAAACTAATCCTGTTCACTCATAACACAACAGAGATAGTACTGTTAATAGTTTTATCCAGGAAGAAAATTCTGTTACAGTCTCACCTGGCCAGGTGTACCTTCCATGTAAAGGGAAAACAGAGGGAATATAAAGTTGATGGAAGGATAACCTAAGCCACTCTAACTATAAGCTTTATCAAAAAGGAAAGTTTTAAGCCTAGCCTTAAAAGTAGACAGGGTGTCTGCCTCACGGACTAAAACTGGGAGCTGGTTCCACAGGAGAGGAGCCTGATAACTAAAGGATCTGCCTCCCATTCTACTTCTAGAGACTCTAGGAACCGCCAGAGCAGCATAAACAGGAGAACTGCAGTTTCTCCTTGTAATTAAGAGAACCCTGTCAGCTGGTACTGAGGCAAACAGGAGAAACTGATTCACTAAAGGCTTCTGCTTCGGACCAATTCAAGATCTGTCATAGATCCAGAAACACCCTGAGAGGACCGACGGGAGGAAAACATCAGGAAAGGATGAATAAAAACAGTGAAGAGAAGGAAGAATGGAGGAGATGAGAAGTTCCACCATCCACCCAGACTGACACAGGGATGTGAAAAAAAAAAAACCACAGCAGAGGGTTTTTCTCCTGAACAGAACCAGAAATGTTTCCAATCCAGAAAGCTCTGGGTTTATATTTTCTGAACAGACTGTCTTCCTTTTCTTCTTCATCTTCTGAGGAAATCCATCTCAGTGATTGTTAGACGAGTCTAATTATGTGTTGTGCTCTCAGTTGGTGTGTTGTAGCGCCCCCTGTTGATCAGTGGGATCATATGAACCAAACCCATCCAGCAGCAGAGAGCAGGATCTCCTCTGGGCTGATTGAAGATGATCAGCACCTCTTTAAACCCTCCGTTTTCACATGAAATCAACACAACAGAGAGCAGTTAAAGTTTCTAGTCAGTTTGGAGTATTTGGACTTGATTCTGGTAGGAATATGAAACAATCTTTCGTTCATTTTCCAAACAGACCCTTCATATTTGAAAGTGTTTGTTTCTCTGTCATGTGTGACAGTGAAGGAAACTTTTCCAGCAGAAACAAACATGAGAGCTCACTTGAAACCACAGAAAGAGTAAATGGTTTAGCTCCCAGTTTGACCTGATGGTGGCAGCACCTTCTCACAGTTTGATCCGAAGTTCGTTTTTCCGTTTGGGTTCAGCATCTCATTGCTGTTGATATTGTCTTAGATCAAGGAAATATCAAATCAGAGCCACTGATGAATACATCTTTTTAGGCTTTTTACACACCTTCAGCAGAGTGCCATAGCTATGAATGTGGATTTATGAAAGTCTTTCAGAACAAAGTAACTCAGTGAATCCATCGCTTTTCCTCCGCTTGATCTGGGAAAATGTTGGGCCTTTATTTTGAAAGTCCAACACTTTTTATCTAAAGTCTGAAGGTTGAGCAGGTGAAGAAAATAATTTGGTGCCAAGGCTTTGATTTTGTTTCTGCATAAAAGTGCCAGAAAATCTTTCAGGAGGAGGAATGATGTAGACCTCCTTCAGGAGGAGGAGGGATCATGTAGACCTCCTTCAGGAGGAGGAGGGATCATGTAGACCTCCTTCAGGAGGAGGAGGGATCATGTAGACCTCCTTCAGGAGGAGGAGGGATCATGTAGACCTCCTTCAGGAGGAGGAGGGATCATGTAGACCAGTGGTGTCCAGACTTTCCACACCAGGGGCCAAAATCAGCAAGTTAAAAGGAATCGGGCCAAATACATTTTTTCCTCATTTACAAATACTCAACTTATTTGTGAATTATTTCCTTTTATCTGCTCAGCAATAAACAAAACGTAATATTTTATTGCAACAAAGAAAACAGCAAATTATTGTGGGGCTGAAAAACCTGAAGCTTCCCAGATTCTGGGGTCAAAATCTTTGTCTGTTCCCGGCAACAAGAACCAGAACTTTCTGTGAAGGCTCCTGTTATATTTAGCCAGGTTTAATGAATGGACCCTGCCCAAATTGGTTTTGGCCCGACTAGCTATGCTATTAAAATGAAGGCCAAAATGCCTAATAAGAAAATATTTTGTTTTGTGGCTAGCATTTTTAACTTGAAAAGACATAAATTTGTCATTAAAAAATAACAATATGGCCCAGATACATCAGCTCCATTCGCTGCAGGGCCACATTTGGATGGAGTCCAGTTCTGCACCATTCTGGTAATGAGCTATGCATTTGATTCCGTTGTGTTGAAGCAGACACGTCTAAAGCCTGCAGGACTCCGGGACTCGAGGACTGGAGCTGCCCAGCCCTGCTCTAGTCAGATCTAAAGGTTCTGATCAAAATCTGCAGGTTTGATTCAGCGACACTAAACCCAACCTCAATAATGCAGATATCTAGAGATGGACCGTTGGGTTGGATCCTTCACCCTGGAAAGGTTTGTTTTCCTCCAGGTTCTGATTCTAAACAAGAGTACAGCAGGTCTGCATTCACACGAACCACATCGTTTCCTTCGTCTCTTCTTTAGGAGACAAAATGCTCAGTTTGTGACTTTAGGTAATCATAACAGACAAACATAAAATGCACAACATGTTTAATAAATAAAAAGAAACTTTAAACTGAAGTTACAGCAGTCAGCCTCTGAGTTCAGCTCCTTTAAGGTTGGTGCAGATTTTATTGACCCTGCAGGTCCCGTGAAGCCCAGCCTTTCACAGTGAGGTCCACAGCCAGGTGTCATGTTACCTGTCCTGCTCCAGGTCAGGTGCTATCAGAGAACACCTGACCCAGGACGGAGAGCCGGGCGCTGAACGGCTCAACGGGGCAGGACAGCGGAGGCGGAGCCTTCTTCTCTCCCGGCTTCAGAGCAATGCTCTCTGATAGGCTGGAGGGAGGGTCCTCCGTCTGACTGGCAGGCTGCTCTGATTGGCTGCTGGGCTGCGACAGGCTCAGCAGAATGTCACGGAGCTCCTGGCGCTCCTGGGCGTGGCGGCTGCAACAGTGGAGAGCGGCCGGGTCCAGAGGATGGGCCTCCGTGTTGAAGATGAAACCCCCCGCCCCTAAAACACACTGCCCACTGTCCCCGCCCTCCTCCCAGGACTCGCCCCCCCCTGTTCCCCCGCCATGCAGGAAGTGGGCAGGATCAAAGAGCAGGTAGAGGTATTTAACGGTTTCAGCGAGGAAGAAGGACTCCATCCGGTTGTCCAGTTGATGATCCCTGAGATCTTTGACCTGCAGAAGGAAGAGGAGCTCATGTTGGAGCAGAACAACCTTCTTAGCCACAGAAGCTATTATTATGATATAAATGTGTTTTTATATTGTCAATGAATAAAAATCAGATTCAGCTTTCAAACAGGACTAATAACCTTTATGACCAGAGACGGATATGATGAAACCTGCAGTAAGGTGCTTTCTGGAGAAGACCAGCAGCAATAATGGAGAACATAAGCCAATCTGAGGAAAACCAGAATGAAGGTCCAACATGTTCTGTTCATCTGAGGTTTTTAAACTAGAGGAACCTAAACTGTTGTGACGCCCACTAGGTGGCAGTAGAGAACGTTCCCAGGAACAAAGTTCTGTGGTGGTTCTTCTACAACAATAGGTGGTCTGGTGGGGAGCAGCTGCTTCAGGCTTCATGTGAATAAGAAGTTAAACCTGAGCTGCAGCAGGTTTAACTTGTAGGGAACCACCTCAGCGTAGACCAGTGACTCCATTATTTCTGGACACATGAGACCCCAGGGATGTCATGTGACCTTCTGACTCACGCTGGCGTATCCACAGGGCGTCTTGGCGATCCGCTCGATGGACTCGACGGCGTCGAGGCCAAACTGCAGGTAGGTGTGGTCCCCTGTGGCTCTGAACAGGTACATGGCGCTCTCTATCAGCTCTGAAACGAACACAGATGATGGAATCTGTTTCTGACACGTAGAAACAATTTAAAGTCATCCCAGCTTTTTAAACATCTCAGATGTTCAATGCACATGGCATGGAGGGAAGGAACGATGAGAAGAACACAAAATATTGATGAAAATGTAAAGTTTCTCATACAAGTTAAACATTTATAAAAATGAAAGGATTAAATGACGAAACACTGAGGTCCCTGGACTCTGCTTTCAGATCTTTTAGTGAAGCATCCCAGAGGTCTCGTGGGTTGCAGAGATGGAGCGTGGACCTAGCATGTGTCTGTGTTGCTTGGCCATCACAAAGTCAGAGGCAAGATTGGACACACCGGCCCGTTGCCAGGGCTACAACCTCATACTCAGACCAGGCAGGCAGCACAGCTGCAGCAACCCACATCCTGTCCTACTGCTGAGTCACCTTCAGCCAGAAGGATCTCTCCAAGCTGCTGCACGCCTGTAGATGTTCCACAGTCAGACCGTTTGCATATGGGAAACAGGATGAGCTGCACTCCCTGCTAGATCAGGGCTCCCACCTCGATAGGAGAGCAGCTGCGGACTCGGCTCTGCTGGTTGCTCAGAGACTGAAGAAGGTTTTTCAGGCTTCAGTTTTAAAGCAGAAACGTTCCCTGATGCCATATTTAGCTCTGGGAATGAAGAGGATGAAAAAGGCGTAATTATATGACTTAACAGACTTCAGAGTCTTCTCAGACTCCACCATGTCCACCACTGTTCGTCTGCAGCCTCCAAGCGTTTCCTCCTCCACAGAAAGGCTGAAACTGATGGTGGAGGAGCAGAAACCCCAATAAATGGAGAAAAACTAGGCAAACCGTGATGATAAAAGCATGTAGAAGTGAAACAATCAATAAATCTACAATAAGAAAAAAAATAGTTTGCATAATTAATCTAATGTGGCTGAAGACTCGTGGATCTCACCTGGTCTCAGAGGGTATCCTTCTCTCTTGTCCACAGTGTAACCCTGAGTGATGCTGTAGAACTCAGGCAGACCTCCAAACTGTCTCCACACAGAGTAATAGTTCTGGAAGGTTCTCGCGGCGCTGTCCAGGTTCCCCAGCAGAGACTGAAACACAGACAGACAGATAAACTCTCAGCTCCACAGGTCTGACCTCAGGTTTGACCTCAGGTGCACCTACCTGCAGGCCGGGCCAAAACGCCTCCAAACTCTGGAACACCGGCATGGTGATGGTTCCTTTATGCATCTGGACCCACAGGTACCAGTCATCAAAGCGGGTATAGTTCTGAATGGCTCTATCGTACGCTGAGGAAACATCATGAGAGGATGAAGCTGGTTTTCTGCATGTTTAAATAGTTTCATGGTCAAACATCTCAGGAGGTTTCTGTCAGGACCTCCAGCATCCAGAACTTTACCACGGAACATGTCGAGAAGCTCCTCGTCCTCCAGCATGATGGCTCCTTTCACCAGATACTCAAAGTAAGAGTCGACTCCAGCACCGATCCCAGCATCCTGGGCCACCCACTTCTTGGTCACGATGTCGATGTGGTTCCCCACCTGAACAGGTAGAGAAACAGGTCAGTCCAAACGGCCCAAGTCAACCCACTTTTCTTTACATTTAGCGTCTTCTAACCTTCTAAAGTGCTCTGTAGCAACAGTTCTCCAGGTTTCTGGAGGTTCCTTTGGACTTTAAGGTCAACTTTAAAAGACTAAAGAAAAACTCTGGAAAACCTTCAGAAAGCCTGAAGAACTAGTGATCAAGAGCTCTTTAATAAGGTTAAAAGACATTCTGGCTGCTTGGATGGAAAATAGAACAGAACAGAATCTGGGCCCGAACCGCCTTCGTGTTTCTGGTACTGGATGATAAGGTCGGGGTTCAGAGTTACCAGTCCGATGTCAGATCTGGTCTTCCACAGAGCAGTCAGGGCTCGGCGAGCTGCATTCTCAAACGTCGGGTCCCCGGTTAATCGACTCAGTGCAGCGAACTCCAGGATGAAGGTTCCGACGCCGGCGGTGCAGGTGACGGGCGTCTCGGTGGGACTGACGCCGTGCATCAGGTTCACCGTCCCGTACGGCATCCCGGTGGGCGTCTCAAATGCTGGAAACATTCAGACGAGTTACCTTCAGGACACAACCACACCTACCAGCTACAGGCTGCAGAAACAGAACCTCTAACTGGTTTCAGGTCCAGTCTTACAACCTCTGGACACTGTGAGGAGATTTATGTCCGGGGAAGTTTCAGGTAAAACTGAACATGGAGGACGTTGACCTCTCAAGGTCTTTTTCAGAGCAGACATTCTGACTGGAAATCAGAGGACAGGTTCATGATTGTCATGGATGCCTGGATTTCACTTCTTCACCCAGTTATCTGTGGAGAACCCACTAAAATCTGACCAGTACCACTGCTCTGGTTCTGTTTCATGTCAAAGTGTCTGCTCTGGAATATTCCATCCATGCTCTCCTGCATGTTTTAGATATTTCCTGCTTCAACACACCACCTTCAGAGGAACCCATCACCTTAACAGCTTCATGGAGGTGAAAAGGTTCTGTTGGAAAACCCAGACCTGTCCAGAACAGAACAGAATCCCCAGGTGGCTCCCATCCCAGGGCGCCATCCAGAAACTTAAAGATGGACGGGTAATTTCACGTCAGATACAACCTTCTTGGTTACGGGAGAACACCCGAACACTGAGGTGCTCAGCTTAGAGCCCCCTCCCATCAGAACCAGCGGAGGAGAGAGTCCAGTACCCTTACTGGGAGTCGGGTTCCAGAGCTCAAGCTGTCTGGGGAGGTGGAACCAGCAACATCCAGTTAATCTGACCCAGACCAGCAATAGGACGGGAATCCTGGACCCTCCCATTTCTGCAGTACTGCACTAGGGAGGTCTGGATATTCTGCAGAACCGTATTAATGACCCGTCAGCTTGAACCAGGTGTGGTGACGTATGGAAAACATGCAGGACTCTGAGGACCAACGGGGTTTGGACCAGGAGGAGGCATGTAATCTAAAAATGAAACCATAATTAACAGATCCCACATGTTACAAATTTTAACAAGGAATAAAATCTTTGCTTTGAGTCCGGAAGGATTTCCCAGAACCTCAAACAGTCGGAGCTCTTTTCTTTCTTCATTCCAGGTCAAACCTGGTGGTTTCGGATCGTTGGTGGAAGGACTAGAATTTATTTCTCCTTTTGTTTCAGTACCAGCTAAAAGGTTTATTTCAGTGGTTGATCCAAAGGGTCCGTGATCTGCGTAGTTCTGCAGGAAAGATGGGTTCAGGTTGAGCTTCCGATTTACATGAAACCTGCAGGTTGTTTCCGGTCAGAACTCTGCAGAACTCAATTTCCTCAATTTGTGGCAAAAAGCAGGAGCTGCCCGGCCCACTGCAGCTTTCTGAACTAATGGGCAGTTTTCACTGTAAATGTGAACATGAAGAAAACCAGAAGCCCGTTTGGACTCTGTGTGGCTATCCGTACCCGGCAGCAGTTTCCTGGCTGCATCCTGGGCCATCCTCAGCAGCGGTCCTGAACAGGGCCAGCCTGGCTCCAGCTCCATCCCGGCCCGACCCGCCAGCAGGTGAGCTGACAGCAGACCACCCACAACTAACCAAAAGAACAAAAAAAACAGTTTAACTCATAATCCTTCCATCAGAACCAGAACCACAGCCACGTTTCACCTCTAATGTTGGTTTCAAACACGGATGCATTGACGTCGATGTCGAAGTCTACAGTGTCTTGGAGGAGCGACGCCACCCGCTGGAACTCGGTCCGGTTTCCCAGAACCTTCATGAGGAGGAGAACATTGAAATGTCACTTTTCTTCCCCAACATGTGGTCTCGAATCGGATCTGAGCGCTGCAGATCCATCACTTCAGGAAAACTCTTCTACTTTAACAGAATTCAGTAAAAACAGGCGTTGGTTCTGACCAGCAGCGTGTCGAGGGCGTCGATCAGAGTCAGAGAGAAACTAAAGGCACAAAAACACAAACATGGACTTTATTTTCTTCCATAGAGATGAGAGAAAAACAACATTCATTTATTCTGTGCTGTTTAACTAATGAATAAACCACAAATAAATCATCAAATTAGTCCAAAACATCACTAACAATGAAACCGTTCAAACCGGCTTCTTTACATCCAAACACAAAGTGTCTGGGCGTGGTCTCACCTGCCCCAGGTGTCCTGTCCGTCACAGGTGAGTGGGCGGAGCTCATCGTAGGGGAAGGCGTTGTTCAGGTAACTGTTGTAGGCGTGGTAGAACATGGACCTGATGCGCTGTCTGCAGGTTAGATCCAAAACAAGAAAGCTGCTGCTGTAAGACCAAATATCAGACTTCCTACATGAAGCTTCCGGGTCGTTACAGAACCGGGTCAGTGTTCCAGATCTGCAGCTGTACGCATCAGGCTGGGTGAATTCACACAAACACGTAATGTTCTACAGATCTCATATTCATGTTTATAATAATATTATTTCTGTCTCTTTTTAATGCTTGTACCGCGATCAGACAAGCAAACCTTTTCTCTGCTCTTTTATATCCAAGATGGCGCCGACGATGGCAGCCTCGGAGCTTCGCTCTCTCTTTGTTTTTGTATTTTGTGTGTTTTTATGTTTTTCGAGCCACAGTTCTGTGGTGTCGGGCCACAATCCTGTGATCTCATTC
>JAHUTJ010009732.1:0-18296 GCA_036250325.1 Characodon lateralis
TAAAATCTACAATCATCTCCTTTGTTTTAGTCACGTTCAAAATGAGATGATTGTTTCCACACCATGCCACAAAGCGGTCCACCACCTTCCTGTACTCAGCTTCTTGTCCATCTTTGATCCACCCCACAACTGCAGAATCATCTGAGTATTTCTGCAGATGACAGGAGATTGTTGAGGCCTCCACCTGAGTCTTCTAGAGTTTCTGACGAAGCAAATCAGATTGGATTGTGTCAAATGCACTGGAGAAATCAAAGAACATGATCCTCACAGTGCTGCTGGCTTTGTCCAGATGACAGTGGGTTTGTTGAAGCAGGTGTTTGATGGCATCTTCAACTCCAACTCCACAGCGATAAGCAAACTGAAGGGAGTCCTGATAGTTTATTGTTTGCTTACTCAGGTGGGCCAACAGGAGTCTCTCTATGACCTTCATGATGTGGGATACCAGGGCAACAGGCCTATAGTCATTGAGGACTTATGGGTGAGCTTTCTTTGGTACTGGAACAAGACAGGATGTCTTCCACAACACTGGAACCTTCTTCTGGGCCTGGCTAAGAGATGCTGGAGATAGGCACCGGCTTCCCCTCGACCCACTATGGAAGAAGCAGTAGAAAATGACTGACTGATGACTGTTTTAGCTGAATTATTTCTTTATGTGTCTTAAAATTCTATGCACCAGAAACTGGATCTAAAATCAAACATTTCATGACCGAACTGTAAGAATATGATTCGGGAACGTATGCAGCTGCCCATTATGCTTAGACCACTACAGGGTTATAATTTTTAGGAGCTCAAATATTTCCAATATTGAACGTGTGAAAATACTGTACATGTTGTGGTAAAAATACTGACATGAAAATGGCTGTTGCAGTATTTATTCTGTTATAGTAAATACTCTGTTCCATGATGTAAATTTCGACAATAAACATATGGTGGGCTGTTTCACACATTGCAATGGAACAAAATCACATGAGTTGAGAAGAACATTACAGATGATACTTTGTCTGAACATCCCTAATTCCATTTCTGTGACTTTCAGAAGAATGAATACAGTCAAGCAACATTTTATTTGCAGGGGGCTTTGAGTCAGTCTACACACCTTTTTACTTTGCCTCTTCAGCTGCTGCTTCACTCCCTAGATTTAATAACTTAGGTAGCCTTTCACTTTGAAGGCTGTATGATTCCTTGAGGGACTCCAATTGATCAGTCAGTGGTGGGCTCGTACATTGTGGCAGCCAGATGAATGGCACTGACAAAGACTTCAACTAAAGCATAGACTCCGAATCATTTGGTTTCTTCTTCTATAGGGCTGCTCCTTGCTGAAGGAAATATTAAATAATACAAGAAAACAAGAGTAAAGAGTGTTACGTTAGCTGTACTTACCATTTATTTTCATAATATTGAAAACCGTTTTTAAAATTTCAAGTTCTGCATCTTGGATTATTTTGTTATGCTTTTGTTTTCTAAATCTACTAAACTATATTTCTCTAAAAAAGAATCTTCATTGTTCACCAGAGTGAAAGCTATTCTCAAGTCATTATTTTGTCTTAAAGTTGTATTCCCTAAAATGTTTTATATAATTGACCACTTGATATCAATAATTACAGTAAATACATTTGCAAATTAAAGTAAAGGGTTAATAGGCTGTAACTATTTTGGCCAAGGGAAGTTAATAGTTGGGTTATAGTTCTGATATCTTTTATGGCATGTGTCAATGTATCTCTATTAAAGCTATTTCAGAGTCACCCACTGTGTCCTTGGATGCTCTTCCTGCCTGTGCCTGGTCTTAAGAATCTAAGAGGAGATAATATTGTATCAACCTTCATAAATCATGATCTACTGTGCAAGAACAACACCCTGGATAATACAAGGAATTCACTGTGAATTTTACTCCTGATTCCTATTCTCTTAGATGTCGGTGGATTTCTTAGAGCGTGCTGGGCCTGATTGTCAGCTCAGCGGGTTTACAGCTGCGAAGTAATGAGTTCGTCTTTTCAGAATATGATAATTTAATTACGCACTAGTTTTTGTGAGAGAAAAAGATAGCTTTGTGTTTCTCATCAGGCAAGGGCAGTTAATGTTTCATAAGCCAGTACCTAACCATGTCTTGGTAGTCTTTCTCTCCACATTAGCAGATTTTCTTTAATGTGGCCATTTCAGATATTTTACTCAGATCTACTTATAATGCTCACTCACAGCTCCTTTTAAATTAGTGTTTTTCAGCTTTGTGAAGCTTGTTGCAGTCCTATAGAGGCTCCTTTTTACCTCTAATATATGCTGTTAAAAAATGTGTTCAGCATTTAGAGCATTATCAGCATCTGGATCCAGCAAGATTATTTAAATCATAACTAATTCATGCAATGTCTTTATTGTGCAGCCTTTAACCTCTGTTTTTATTGCTGCTGCTGTTTTTGTGGTCAGGCCCTGTGGCCAGGACGTGACTTTGTTTTCAGTGTTTTGATCTCCTCTGCCTTTGTCGACAGATAAGGGTGGTCTGGCAGCACGCTGACTGGGGGAGGGGGGCACTGAATCGGAAAAGACATACTTTCTATTTTGCCGTTTCTCTGTTCTGAAAGCCCACTGAAACTGCATTTGTTACATTATGTCTTGGTGGATACAACATTTTGTTTTCTGTCAGGTGTATACATGAGCTCATGTCAACAAAACTGGCAATAAATAAAATTTGATTTGACTTTAATTTAGTTTAACATTTTTGTGCTTGTGCTTCAGCTTTCTACATGTTAAAACTACTGATAAGCTCTTTTTGTTGTCTTCAGAGGCAACTAAGAAAGCAACCTATGGACTGTTTGTACATGCAAGGAGTAATTGGCAAGGCATGGCTAGTTGTGTTGTATAGCATCATTCATACACATGGTAATCCAAAGTGCTTTATAGGAAGAGGATAAATCAGTGGTATAGAAAATTACATTAAAAACAAGATTAACAGTAAAAGAATAATAGTAGAATATAAGTATAACATTAAAAATTACATTAAAGGGCACAGCGGTGGAGTGAGCGGTTCATGTATGGGGGTGCTTCGGCCCTCAACACGGCTATCGCCTGGTTTGAGTCCCGGCCGTGGTGACCTGTGCTGCATGTCCATCGCCCGTTTTCCTGTCTGCTTACTATTAAACAAAAATGACAAGATGAAGGCCACTAGTGCTGCAAGGCAAAAAAAAAAAAAAAGTAGAAAAGTAATAGCTCAGACATTATAACAATTAACTGTTAAAGTCAGTAATGTTATCAGTAATGTTTTCAGTGCTGATTCAAAGAAGCAAAGGTTTGCTTATTCCAGGTTTTCAGGAAATTGGTTGAAGAACCAAGGAGCATAGAACCTAAATGCTGCCTGACTGACATACATTAGGCCCAATTTACTGCTTTATAGACCACTCCCATGATTTAAACCTATACAGTCATGTTCTACAAATTAGAGTATGTGTTCCAATGAGGGTCGTTTGTCAGAATAAAAGTACCTTTTAAAAATAACTACCTTTATGCAGTTATTAAACATGCTTTTCATTAAGCCCACATTTCTGTTTTAAAATGTAGTTTTATTGGTCTGATGTAATATTCTAATCTTATATGTCATGTTTTCATTTTCTGTAAGCAGAAACCATCAGAATTAACAAAATAACAGCTTAAAAACTTCAGTCTGTGTGTATTTAATCTACATAATGTCTTATATAGTGAAATTACCTTTGGAAAAAAATTAACTTTTTAATAATATCCTAATTTATTGAATATTATATTGAGTGTATATACTTTTACAGAGGAGCAAATGCACTGATTTGAGGACAGGTGTGATGAGATCCATTTTTCTCAATATTTTGTCAGATGACCTGTAGCTACATGATTGATTTCTTTACAGAAACCCTTACTGAAAATAAAAATACCTCCTGTATGTGTGTTTTGGTTTGATAAGAAGCCCTTTATTTTTCTTTTAGATGGTATCCCACAGATTTAGAAATAGAGTTTATGTGGATGTTAAAATGTTGGTTTCTGAGTCTGTAACAATGCTTCAATGGGTCTAGATGAATACTGATCGGTAACATTGCATTTTATGGTCCAAAAACAATGACTTCTGTATTTTCCACATCAAGCTGAAAAAACCTCTGACTCTGACTTCAGTCTTTGATACTATGGACAAACCAACTCTGTGATTGACAGGGCCTGTGGTCACAAGGCAACCCTGACATATAAGTATTGTGTCTAATCAGCATACATATAGTAAAATACTTTGTTGTACACAATAATCTGAGTTAGGTGGCACATATAGATATTGAATAAATGTGACCAGAGAATGGAGCATTGATGATTTGATGTTTAAGTTTCATTTTTAATTGACAAATGACACAAAGTAACCTTCTTCCAAACGTGCAGTTGCATTTGAATTATAGAAAACATTGCAGTTTGAAGAGCAGATGCATGTTAATTGCCATAATGCCATTCATAATACAGTTAAATCTTATTTAACTGTATTTTTAAGTTTTAATTTCTTTAAATGCTTTACAAACTTATATGTATGCAGCTGGTACTGTCAACCTACAAGAATAGAAATGCACAAATTTTCCCAAGAGAGAGATGTTTTCTAGAACTTTCTCTTTTTTATTTTTGCTTCTGTTCATTAAATACATTCTAATGGAAGTTTCCTACTTTTTTGGCTCAACAAACTATTGTAATGCACGTTTGTCTGAGTTTAGAAAAAATCTGGTTTGAGATCTATTGCTTTTCCATGAATAATTTTATGATACTTCTATTTTTCTTGTGTTCAAAACTACTTCCTCTTTAAAAAACGCTCCAGCACACTTTGTTTGAGGATGTAGACTTTTCTTTGTTCTTTGGCTGGTTTTATAGTTTAAGAACTAATACCTTATAGTGCAGATCCCACGTTTAATGTTATTGTACTCCCAATGTAATTGTAAATTATGTGCTTGCTTTAAGTTTTGTAATCCAAAGGCTATTGTGCTTTTAACCTGCAGAATCAGAAAGAATAACAGCTCCATTAAATCAAACATATCATTTTAAAATAGGTTCTCTGTTCAATATTATGTTCTTTAGTCTTGTGTTTTAGCTATTTTCAAAAACCTTATCTTTTTCTGATAGAAGTTTACAATTGCTGCACAAAGAAAATTACACCATTCAAGGGCCTGATAGATACTTTTACCTCAATGCCAAACTTGTCTGGTTGAGAAAAAGATTTTCTTTATTTCTTAAACGTAATAGTCCTTCAGGGGCACAATGACAAAACGAAACAACTTGAGCATTAGCCTTGGCACACAATGTATTTTTGATTTTGCCTCATTGCAGCCTGCAAAGTCTCTCTGTCAGCATTAAAACAAACACCATGTTTCTGTTTTTCATGTCTCCCCTGTTGTGCTTCTATTAGTGTATTCTGTGCTTGGCTGGCCAGGTGATGCTGATGCGTCCAGTCATGCAGCTGACAGCTGGAACACTGTGTTGTTCTCCAGTCTTCCCTATCTGTCTGTTAGATCAATTGTTTGATTGCTGTAGAAGCTGAGAGCCTGTGGGTTTCTTCTAATCCAAATGATCAATTCTGTGATCTGGACAATGGGAGGACACTTATCATTGTGACTACCTGCATGTTGCAAATCAGAAGTAAATTTACAGTTCTTCGCCATAATATTTAACATCCAGCACATCTTCATAAGAGCTTTCTGAGCAGAGACTTTGGAGTAGTAGGACAAATTATTATACAGTATGTGTCCTGTGTATTTAATAATATGCTGACGTTAGGTGGCTTAATGTCTTCTGACTTTGAATCTACATTAAGACTATTTAGAATGAATATTATAATGTGTTTGTATGATTTAGAAGCTTGGCCGTATTTTTAAAAGTACAATATATTTTCTCAGACCTCGTATTTATTTGCCCAGTTTCTGCTACCATTTTTTGCTTTCATCAGAGCTGACACAATATTTGTCACGACATTTGAAGTATTAGCTGAGGCTTGAAACTAAATTTCTGGCGGTATCTTTGAGCATTGCATGATCTAACCCAGCACTGGTTGTCTCACATCCTCTACTGTAACATGGGCAGTTATCTTGCCTGTTTTCCAATTGTAAATAACAGTTTTCTCTGCAGAGGGATGGACTCCAGGTTGTTCTGAGATTGCTTTATTCCCCCTTCCAGGCAAACTGGTAGTAATAGTTGCTTTTCAAAGATCATTGCTGGTGTTTTCCTTCTTTGGTTTTGATTAATAGTGCTTGGTTGTTTCTTCAGGCTACACCTAATTTTCCACACATGACTTCAGCCTGTTGTCTTATTTTGTATTAGATGACTAATGTGATAATCAGATGTGTAGTAGTTTATTTGAAGTTGAGTAAAATGTTAATGGTCTTATATGGATCAGGTGATTTTATTTTATCCTGATTCAAAAACATAGTATGTAAAGGTTGACTGCAAAACAGATTTTAATGTTAAAAAGCATTTTCCTATTCTAGTCAATAAAATGGTCTCATATTTGTATATGCCGCATTTTAAAGGATTTTAAAGCAATATTGTCAATTCCCCTGCATGGTAGCAGGAGTACTAAAACTGTGGATTTTCTAGTGTTAAGACTGCTGGTTGCACACTTGTATTTATCAATTAACAATCAGTAAATATGATTTGGGTGTTGAGTGCTTGCTTCAGAGCAATATTGACTGGCTGAAGGGTTGGGCGTTCTGCCAATTCTCATTAGTGTTCTCTGTCCTTTCACCTTTCTTTGTCTCTCATCTCTCCCTCCTGCTGATGTGGGCGCCTGGTGATTCAACCTTATGGCAGTCCTAAGTGCTTTAATAGAAATGTATTGATCATAGAGCTTATGGTATTTCTGCTGCTACCTGGATTTTCATAAAAAGGAGAGGACAATAGGCAGTCTTCAGTCTGCATGTGTGTAATTGGATTTCCATTCACTCAAGCCCAATCCAGAATTATCTTTGAAAGAAAATGTGAAAAACAAATACAAGTCATAAACTTTGCTCTTAAGTGGTTTGATGCATATGTATGGGATCCATTGGGTTTCTGGAAATAGGTCTCAAGGAACACAAAAATAACAACTAAAGTGGAAATAAGCAAATATTCCTCAAATAGGAAATGCTGGTAAGACATTTTATCTTGTCCAAGTTGAAAAGTGAAGCTGCTGGTGAACTCGTTTAACTCGTTGTTTCCTCTGACACAGACTTTGGGGCTGACCACCAGCCTAGCCCTTTGACCTCTCACTCTCTCCACACTGCATGGTGTTTTTGAGTCCTCTCTCCGATTCAGTGACCTTGGCTGACACTCATAGTTTTAATCAGCAGCTTAGATTCTAGTAAGTTACAGTAATAGCCATTGAGAAATAATTATGTGGCCTGATAACACAAAAGTAGAAGGTTTTTGAGGATGTGTGTGCCATTACACCAGTTGTGAAAGTAACACACCATTCACAAAAAACAAAAAATAGTAATGAAAGTATGATAGTACCAGGCTGCTTTGCTGCTTGAAGACATGGAGTACTTGCTGTGATTTATGGAACCATAGACTCTATTCTCTACCTGAAGAAGAATTTCTGGCCTTCAATAATTACAGTTAATTCATGATTTGAGAAGGGTGGAGGGTGTCGGGGTTCTGTTTAACATTGGGCCGGGTTGGCTTGGATAGCTTTTTTATCTTTATACGTTAAATCATCCTTCTTCAATAGCCTAAACCTTTGTCTAACAAAAATCTTTGAAGCTTCATCTAAAACACCTAAAACAAACTGTTCACAGCTCTGTATGCTCCATATTGCTTCTCACTTTTCAGTTAACTAAGTGTGCAGAGTTGTTATCTTAAAACAACATTGTGTAAATCTGACTGAAAGAAAAATTTGCACTTATTGCCCCTCTAGTAATTGCCTATTGTCCTTGTGCAGTTGTCACTTAAGCAAAGTTTGAATATTCTATTTAAACTATACCAACTTTTAAAAGTAACTTTGATGGAGGGGCATGCTGGTGGCTTAAAGATAATCACATCAAGAGCACAGAGCCCGACCTGTTTTTGCATCAGTAAGTTTGTGTTCAATGAAAAGCACTCAATTGGTAATTGTTGTCTTGCCTTCAGTGGGAATGTGAATAGCACTTTATTGATTGAGAGCAAAATGTTTTTAATGTTGTAGATGAGATTTCTGGATTGCCAGCTAATGGGAAGATGGAAGCCCTGTGCAATCTGTTTTCAAGTCAAGTTCCAAATTGAAAATCTTTACAGACATAATTAAGGCTTATCTGAAAGGAATGTCAAAACTCTAGCTTTTTTATTTCTTTCACCTCAGCATTGTCATGATCATCATGATCATAACTGTCATTGTTCGGTGTAAATAATATATAATAGAGTTATGCAATTATATTTAACGTTGCCCAATGGTTTTAAAAGCCATTGATGTTATGAGGTTCACATAAATTATATAAAGGCATTTTTTTATGGGCACATCTCCATTGAGAGCTTATTTTTATGTCCTTTAATTAGAGTGCAGAATAAGTGGATTTAGCAAGTTGGTCAAGGATATATGAGCTGTACTGGGGCCCAAAGCAGGGTCTCTCCACAAGGGGTGTGTCCTGGATTTCTGATACCTGTTATGGTTAGATGTATAAAACAAGACTTCCCCTAAATAACTTGAATGTCCTAACAAGAACAATGAGATATGGGAGCACTGCTTATGATCTGGTTTAACAAACAAGAATCATAATGATGATCATCATATTTTTTCAGCAACTTTATACTTTTTTTGCATAGCTTTTGTCTTTTTCAGCATAAGACATGATTAATTTGTAACACTTAGAGACTTATAATTTGTGACTTATTTTTAGGTTAAATGTTACCTTGTTTATTTCAGGATGGGCAAAGCAGAATTTATTAGATACCTGGGGGCATTTCTGGAAATTTGCTGCTTTCTATCTACAGAATAAATTGGCATATCTGGTCAGCTTAGTTAATTGCAGGGTCTGAGCAAAAACAAATATTCTAATACATATCAAATGGTTATTATTTGTGTTGCACAGTCAATATAATGCATTCAAGGGTGTGAGGCCATAAAAATCTTTAAAAACATTTTTTTTTAAGATGGCACAGACGGCAGAGTGCTGCTCATTCATCACCATAAACAACAGAACTCTGGTTTATTTTTGTCTAATCTGTATGATTATCTGTATGTCTATCTAATGTGTATGAGTATCTTACAAAAAAACAAACAAACAAAAAAAACAAAAACAAGAGAATGCACATAGTGGCCACTGTAAAAAGTGTATGAGTGGAAAAGTTTGGGCTAAACGACTTAGAGGGAGCCTTGATGAGTGACATACCAACACATAAACTAAGAGAAATCTTTAGTACATGATCAAAGTGTAATTTACAGTGATAAATTTAAAGGAGGAATATAGACAAAATACTCCTCAAGACACATAAGAAAGTGTTTAATGTATTAGTTAATTGATAAAACAATTTGGTTTGAAACTTACAGGGTTAGGCTATTCCAATGACAAATCACCTACTCTTCTGTGCAATCAAGAGAGCCATATGAGAGTTTCAACTTGCCTTGTTAAAGATGTTTACCTATTACAGACATAGTGCTGATACCCGAAGGAAAAAAAAAAAAAAAAGTTTATTTAAATGTTTCTTTCTCATTTTGGAGTATTCTTTTCAACAATCCAAGCGTTGAAAAAACAAAAAACAAAGGCAGCCATTTCAAACAGATAAACAATTTCTTAGTAGCCATATACATGGCCTTGCAAAAGTATACATATCTCTTAAACCTTTTCACATTTTGTCACATCGCAACCACAAACCTTATTGTGTTTTGAAAGGATGTGAAAAATAAAAAATCCAAAAACACAAAATCATCAATTAGAAAAATGGATTTGTGATTTTAATCTTTTTTGTACAAATAAAAATCTGAATGGCATGCATTTGGTTTTTAGCCCCTTACCCAGTACCCTGAAATGAAATAAATCTGCACATTTTATTCAAAGGCACCTAAGTAGTCGAATCCACTAATTTATTTTTATTATGAATACTGTTGTTCCGGACGGCATCAGACGTTTAACACAGAACCTTACTAAAGACCAAGGAAGACCAAGGAAGACAGTAGCAGTAGCAGGGTTAAAAAAACAACATCCCAAGCTTTGAACACCTCACAGAGCACTGGTCAATTCATGATCCTAAACTCAAAAGAGTAAAGCACAATTTAAAACCTACCAAGACATGACCCTCCACCTAAATTGTGACAAGCCTGGCAAGGACAGCATTAATCAGAGAATCTCTAAGAAACTCTAAAAGAGATGCAGTCATCCACACGGCTCATTTGGGAAAATCTGTTTACAGGACAAATATTAATTGTGCACTTTACAAATATTGCCTTTATGGAAAAGTTGCAAGAGTAAAGTCATTTAAAAGGTCATTAGACATGTCATTTGCAGTTCGCCACAAGCCATTTAGCGGACAGAGCAAACATGTGGACTAAGGTGCTCCAGTCAGAAGAATCTAAACTCAAACGTTTGGCAAACATGCAACAAAATTAAATGTTGAAGTTGTGGAGACTCTAAAATCTTGTAGCAGTAAGTGAAGCAAAAGTTGATTCTACAAGGTTTTGATTCATGGGGCTGAATACAAATACATTACACTTTTTAGATGTTCAATTATACAAAATGTTGAATTGTCTGTATTATTTGAATTTCACCTTAAAATTAGGCACTTTATTTTCTTGCTCTGATACATAAAATCCATTTAAAATACATTGGTTTATGGTTGCAATATGACAACATTTGACAAAATGTATATTTTACAGGGCACTGTACTAGCATTTGTAGTTGGTATGCATTAATGTGCTGGGAAACATGTTGCAAAAGGCTGTCACAGGAATTCTAACCACTACTTGTATTTGTGCTTCCAGTACACGTGAAAGCAGGAACCTGTGAGGTAATTGCTGCACACCGATGCTGCAACAAGAACAAGATCGAAGAGAGATCCCAGACTGTCAAATGCTCCTGCTTCCCTGGACAGGTGGCTGGAACAACAAGAGCAGCTCCATCTTGTGTAGACGGTATGCCAGACTTCTCATTACAATTCTAGTAATGATTCCAGAATGGCATGAGATTAGAAATGTGTGACACAGTGCAAAGCTGTCTTACCTGTCAGTGTGGCTCAGGCAAGCATTTTGCTGATCATTTCTGCATTAGAAGTTTATTGTGTAGAAGACAAAGAGACTTATGCCCCATGTGTTGTTTGAGACTTCACAGTTTTCTAAATCAAATCACCAACCAGTTCATTCATTAACCCTTTTGACTGCTGTTAAAGTTACAGCAGACATGTCCACCAGAGCAGACAGATGGCAAAGTCATTTAATATCATGTCAGCGGTGTCCTCAGTTACAGGTGAATCGATCCCCATCTTCTCCTTTTATTGTAACAGCCATGACTGGGCTCGAGTTTGACAATTCTCTTCTCATTTTAGAAATGTCACGGGAAAGTGTTTTTCCCCTGTAGGCTTCTTCAAGGCAACATGAGACACTGACTGCATGTTCCTCTCTCCTACAGTGCACACAACCACCGTTCTCACACCTACTCACAACACTCACTAACCTGACATTCACATGTCTGGAATTCAGACCTGAAAACACACTTGGAAAGGATGAACGAATCTCCAGGGATGCCTGATATCAGAATTAAATCACTGAAATTTACGCAGAGCTAAATTAGCTTGATGTTGCTCCAAATAGGCCACAACTGTGCTTTGCTTAACATGGGCCTAATTGCCTTTAGAACAGAGTTTTCTTTTTTACTATTTTCTTAATCTTTTGTTTTCATCACAGCATCAATAGTTGCACAGAAGTGGTGGTGCCAGATGCACCCTTGCATGGATGGAGAAGAGTGTAAAGTGCTACCAGATCTTAAAGGATGGAGCTGCAGTACAGGAAATAAAGTTAAGACCACAAAGGTGGGTTATTTATTTATTTTTTTTTATTATGTTCACATTTTAAGGAAACAGTATTATTTAGATACCTTGCACAATCTACAAAGATTTGCAGTGTTCTCCAGGTGTTTAGGAACCAGCAAAATCTCCCCAATTTAATGGCCTTGTCATATCCACAGTGGTTTGAGTACAGGCTGTGTGCAGGCTTTGTTTTTGTGTGCTGTGTTCTCTCTATGCAGGGTGTGACTGGCAGGTGCTGCTGCACAGGTGTTGCTCATCTGAGAGCAATCAGCTGGGCTACTTATGGAGTGGGAACCCAGAAGGAGGTGTCAGCTCGTTTTCTCACTTGGCGTGGTAACAGCTAGACCTCTGCTTCTCTGCAGTCCTGCTTCCAAGCAGTTTCTCTGATCTCCTTGTTTTTCTCCACCTGCCTTGCAGATCACCCTTCGCTGAAGGAAGTCGTGGAACCTTTCTGGTCTCCGTTTTCACTCGTGTCATGTTCAGAGGAGTTTGGGAACTCCAGCCTCGACACCTCAGCCCCAAGCCTCCTCTCTGTTTCCAACTCCAAGCCCAGCCTCTCAGGAGCCACCTGAGAACCACCTGTCAACCTGCCCGTCCACCCTCCAATATTAAAACTCTCCCACCATAGTGGAGTTTCCTGGAAGAGAAGAAACTAAACACTTCATCCTCCGAAAACTGTTCACAGCCTGTCAGCCTCAAGCCACCATGGACAAGGACTTATTTCCCCCCGGTCTTGCCAAGAACCCCACCCCTGTAAGTCAGCATCTAAAGAACACATTCACATGTTTACCAGCTTCTGTCTTTCTCCTTCAGAGAGACTCCGTGTACGTCCGCCAGCTCCAGTCTTGGTTCCAGTCCAACCTTTATCCGTATTTCTAAATAAACTGTTAAAACACTGTCTTTGTCCTCGTGGTTGTGTATCTCAGTCTAAGAAAACCCCATTGGGGCCGACAATGGCCGCCTCGGAGCTTCGCTCTCTCTTTCTTTGTGTATTTTGTGTGTTTATATGTTTTTCGAGCCACAGTACTGTGGTATCGGGCCACAATTCTGTGGTCTCATCAGTAGAGAGGAACTTCTCAACATCAGAGAGTCCTCTCTGGATTTATTCACCATCTTTCATTGATCCGAGGTTCACTGAGGTCTTGGCAAGCGGAGCTGCGGCACTCTTTGGGATACTGCGGCGAAAGCGCCGGAGGGGCAAATGTGCTGGCGTGCTGGTAAAACTCCCCAAAAGAGGACTTTGCACACCACTGCCTTCAATCCATCTGGCAAATGTGCGCTCTCAAAGCAACAAGATGGACGAGCTGCTTCTCCTCACCGGTAAAAACACGGACCTCCGCGGATCAGCGATTCTCTGCTTTACCGAGACATGGCTGAACGAAAACATCCCGGACCGCGCACTGCTATTCCCGGACTTCCAGCTGTTCAGAGCGGATCGCATCGGGGAAGCTATTGGGGAAGAAGCGGGGAGGCAGAATCTGCTTTTATATAAATGAAGGTTGGTGCAGAGACGTAAAAGTGCTGGGGAAAACATGTAGTCCTGATCTGGAGTCATTTTCCATAATCTTTAAACCGTTTTATTCACTGAGAGAGTTTTCCTCAATTATAATAATTGGCTCATATTTTCCACCGCATGGCTGCAATTCTGCCGTGGAAAAACGTCTTGCTGAGCTGATTACAGACGTGGAGAAAAAATAACCTCACTCTTTCATCATAATACTGGGAGATTTTAACAGAGCAAACCTCTCCAATGAACTCCCCAAATACAGACAGCATATTAAGTCCCACCAGAGACAAAAACACACTGGACCATTGTTACACAACTTTAAAGGATCATGCTGTTACCAGGGCTGCTCTGGGTTTTTCTGATCATTATCTAATCCAACCTACAGACAGAGAGTAAGAACTTCCAAACCCATGGTACATCCTGCAACACCTCGACCGCCCAGGGTCAGACGCCAGGATCGTGTTTATAGACTTCAGCTCGGCCTTCAACACCATCATACCAGACATCCTCCACCAGAAGCTCACCCAGCTCAACGTCCCAGCCTCCACCTGTCAGTGGATCAACAGCTTCCTGAAGGACCGATAGCAGCAGGTGAGACTGGGGAGCATCTTCTTCCGCAGCAGATCAATAAGTAGTGGTGCCTCCCAGGGGTGTGTTCTATCCCCACTCCTCTTCTCCCTGTACACAAATGACTGCACCTCAGCGGACTCGTCCGTGAAACTCCTGAAGTTTGCAGATGACACCACTGTCATTGGACTGATCCAGGACGGTGATGAGTCTGCATACAGACAGCAGGTGGATCGGCTGGGACATTGGTGTTGTCAAGAACTACCTGGAACTCAACCCACTCAAGACTGGTGAAATGGTGGTGGACATTCAGAGAACACCACCCCCATACACCCCCCTCACCATCCTCAACAACACTGTATCGGCCGTGGACCACTTCAGGTTCTTAGGAACCACCATCTCTGAGGACCTGAGATGGTCTTCACACATAGACACTGTTCGAAAGAAGGCCCAGCAGAAACTGTACTTCCTGAGGCTCAACTCAAGAAGTTCAACCTTCTACAGGAGCTGCTGGTCATCTTCTACACTGCCATCATTCAGTCTGTCCTGTCTTCACCATCTCAGTGTGGTTTGGGTCATCCACAAAACAGGACAGGTCCAGACTGCAACAAATAATCATGAGTGCAGAGAGAATAATCAGGGCTGACCTCCCCTCCATCCAGGAGTTATACAGGTCTAAAGGACTTATACAGGTCTAGCGTCAGAAAAAGAGCTTCAAAAATCTCACATCTCAAATCTCTACAGAGCACTGTTCACGAAAACCAGCTCCCACAGAGACAGTTTCTTCCCCCCAGGCTGTTTCTGTTGAACATTCAATAGAGTACCAAACAACAGCATACAGATGTTGCAAATACACCTTTTTATTTATATACAGTACAAACCAAAAGTTTGGACACACCTCATTCAAAGACTTGTCTTTAATTTCATGACTATGAATATTGTAGCTTCACACTGAAGGCATTACAACTATGAATTAACACATGTGATGCCTTCAGTGTGAAGCTACAATATTCATAGTCATGAAAATAAAGACAACTCTTTGAATGAGAAGGTGTGTCCAATCCTTTGGTCTGTACTGTATTTGTATATTGTATATATGTATATTCTGTAATGCTAAAACAAAAACCAGAGAGCAAAGTGTCAAATTCCTTGTTTGTATGTTTGAACTTGGCAGTAAGGCTGACTCTGATTATGATTATGACAGAACGAGCTGACCAAATGGACTCTGATACACAATTACGAGGAGCTATTTCCCATCAGGGAGTTCTGTTAGGTCAACACGATACTATGCTAAGATCATTAGCCCAACAGCGGAGTCAGATCCAACAATCTGTCAGCACTGAGTGACCAGTTTCAGGAATTTATATCTAGGCTTCCTGCACTGCAAATTAATCCTGTTTCTTCTCCTCTACCCCCAGCTCAAGTCGTGTCTACTCCTGCCCAGGTTAGTTATCCCCTCTGAGAAATTATTCCTCCTCCTCCTGAACCTTTTTACAGGTGATCTCTGAAAAAGTAAGGGTTTTCTCTTACAAGGTACTCTGATTTTTCACCGGTCACCTCAGTCTTTCCCCGATGATGTATCTAAGATTTCTTATATTATGGGGTTACTCAGGAATCAGGCCTTAAGGTGGGCAGAGGCCATTATAAATGAATCCTCAATTCACTATTACTTGTTTCAGGAGTTCATCAGTTTGTTCAGACTAACCTTTCTTCCCAATCAACATGGTGATGAGGCAGCTAAAAAATTATAGACACTTAAACAGGGTCCCAGGTCTGTGGCCGTTATGGCAGTTGAGTTCTGAAGCTGCAGAATCTGGCTGGAACTCTTCGGCCTTGAAATGCGCTTTCTTAAATTCGTTAAATGAAGATTTAAAAGATGAACTCACTTAGAGGGATGAAACTGATTCTTTAGAGAGTCTCCTTAGTCTTGCTATTCACATTGATAACCGTATCCGTGAGACAACTACAGTTAGGGGTTTTTCTTCCTTTAAAGATCCTGAGAATCAAGCGCCCACCAAACCTGAGAATTTTGAGTCATCCCCTGAACCCATGCAAATAGGGAGAACTTCCATCACTCCCGACAAAAGAGAGAGAAGATTTAGAACAGGACAGTGCCTTTATTGTGGTTCCACAGGCGCTTTTCGTCTAAAATGCCTGGTTTGGCCAAAAGAGTCAGGTAGTTAGGTTGTTGCGCCCGCCATTCAACAACCATAACTGGCAGACGTGATTCAACAACCTAACTACCCCCGTTTCCTGCTTCAAACCACTCTATGTAGCAAAGACAAACAAATTCCTTTGATGGTTCTCATTGATTCAGGTTCAGAACTGGTCCAGAAATTGAACCTTCCTTTCTGTTATCTTGAACCTCCTATAAATGTCAATGCTCTAGATGGCAAATCTTTAAATTATGTCTTACAGAAGACTCAGCCATTGGAACTAGTTACATTGGGTAACCACCACGAAACCATTTCTTTCTTGCTGTTCCCCACTAAAGAAACCCCGGTTGTTTTAGGTCACCCTTGGCTTAAGAATCATAACCCACACATAAATTGGAAAGAATCTTACATAGAGTCTTGGAGCATTGAGTGTCATGCTACTTGTCTTCGTTCTGCAGTTGCTACTTCCTCCCCTCTGGCCAACATCCTTACACCCCCAAATTTAGCAAACGTTCCAACAGAGTATCATGACCTAAAGAAAGTATTTAGCAAAGATCTAGCTCTTTCTCTACCGCCCCATCGCCGCTATGACTGTGCGATAGATCTACTTCCTGGTGCTCCACTACCAGCAGGTCGGCTTTTTCGCCTGTCAGATTCAGAGCAGGACTCCATGGAGAAATACATAAACGACTCACTTAAAGCTGGCATAATTTGGGCATCTTCTTCACCTATGGGGCAGGATTTTTCTTTGTGTCTAAAAAGGATGGATCTCTAAGACCTTGTATCGATTACAGAGCCCTTAATGACATCACGATCAAGAATAAGTATTCCCTTCCTTTGCTCACTTCAGCGTTCGAGCCTGTCCAGGATGCCACCATATTCACAAAACTGGACCTGTGGAATGCACACCACCTAGTTCGAATAAGGGAAGGAGATGAATGTAAAATGGCTTTCAAGACACCTATTGGTCATTTTGAGTATCTGGTTATGCCTTTTGGTTTGACTAATGCCCCAGCTGTTTTTCAGGCCCTAGTGAATGACGTCCACAGGGACTTCATCAATGTTTTTGTTTTTGTCTACCTGGATGACATCCTTATTTTTTTCTAAGGACTCTACTGAACATCCCAGACATGTTTGAGCTGTTCTACAAAGACTCTTAGAGAATCGCTTATTTGTCAAGGCTGAGAAATGTGAATTTCATGTTCCCTCTGTGACTTTCCTAGGCTTCATTTTTGAAGAAGGACAGGTGAATCCAGACCCAAGTAAGATCTCAGCTGTTGTGGACTGGCCTATTCCCACGGATTGTAAACAGCTGCAACGGTTCCTGGGATTTGCCAATTTTTACCGTAGTTTCATTCCTGACTACAGTCTCCTTGCTTATCCCCTGCCAGCTATCACTTTCAGTAAACAACTTTTCGTCTGGTCTCCTGAAACCGACAAGGCGTTCAATGACCTAAAGCAACGTTTTTCTACTGCTTCTGTGTTAAAACATCCAGATCCCAAGGAGCAGTTTATTATGGAGGTGGATGCCTTGGACACTGTGGTGGGTGCAGTACCTTCCCAGCGATCACCCACAGATGGTAAGCTCCACCCTTGTGCATTCTTCTCTAAACGTTTTTCTGCCGCAGAGAGGAACTACGATGTGGAAGATTCTGAACTTTTGGCCATCAAGATGGCCTTAGAAGAATGGAGATACTGGCTTGAGGGGCCTCTCAACCCATTGTAATATGGACCGATCACAAGAATCTAGAATACATCAAAAAGGCTAAGCGACTTAACCGACAACAGTCTCGTTGGTCATTTTTCTCCCGATTTAACTTCACTATTACTTACCGCACAGGTTCCAAGAATGTCAAGCCTGATGCTTCCAACCGAAGATGACTCAGAACCTGACCCAATCATCGGCCCGTCCTGTGTTGTGGGGGCTGTAACATGGGACTTGGAGGTTAGAAATGCCCAGCAAGGTGAGCCTGATCCAGGTGGGGTCCCTGGGGTTGTCTTTATGTCAGAATCAGAATCAGCTTTATTGCCAAGTTCGTGCATACAAACAAGGAATTTGACTCCGGTACACTTTGCTCTTTTGTTCTGTTTTTGCATTACAGAATATACAAATTTACAATTTACAATGT